>ML260714.1:1040-11256 GCA_005239495.1 Nicotiana undulata | reverse complement strand
TAGTGCACGAGGAGCCTACTTTGGAAGCTTATATATCGAAATCTATAAGGAATCTGAAACTTTACAAAACATGAAAGTTGTAGCTCTTGCAATCGAGTTTTCCGAATGTTAAACCATGCAGCATTTGGAAATTTGTACTGAAATGTATGATCAGTTGAAGGTGGTTGATCGAGCAGTTTTGATAGAATTTCAGATGCACGGGGCCGACTTTAGAAGCTCATATCTCGGAATATATAAAGAGTTATATGGTGTACAACCTATCAAATTAAAGATCTTTGAGTCTAGTTTCTAAATCCTAAAACCGTTTGTAATTTGGATACTTCTACAAGACGTTATTGGTGTCTTAACAGAAGGTGTTCAATAAGGGGATTTCAATAGGATGTACAACCTGTGCAGCACAAGTGCAAGGTACAACTCGATGAAGCAGGGGCAGATTCTTTAAACTCGAATTTGGCCCATTTTCTTCATTTCTTTCATTTGGCTTGGATGATTTTGGAGAGCATTTCAAGGGGGATTTCATCAAGCATCAAAGGTAAGTTGTTTCTACTTATTTTCAAGTTAAATACAAGATTTATTACATAGATTTGATATGAAAATTGGGGAAAAATGTGGGAATTTGCTAAGAAACCTAGAATTTGGAAAATGTGATCTTTTGCAACGATTTGAGCATGAATTTTTGAAGTAAATTGTATAATTTAATTAGTAAAGCTTCGGGTAGAGATTTTCTTCAAGAAATTTCAAGGTCCTGGCACGTGGGCCCNGAAGTCGGTGATGAATCTTCGGAGCGAGGTGAGTCTCCTTTCTAACCTCGTAAGAGGGAAATTGTCCCTCTAGGTAACCTTGTTTGCTATGTGATCTATTTTGGGGGCTACGTACGCACCGAGTGACGAGAGCTCGTACGTAGTGGCTTTTACTGCTTCGTCCGGGTAGTTAGGACACATCATGTTCATTGTTTTTCCCTGTTATAGCATAGATATGACTTGTATACTTGTGTGATTGGTACTGCTGTCTTTGAACGTTGTGATACTTGGATTGACTTAAGAGTGATAAGAGAATAATGGGATGTGATCGGGTCGTACGCCACGGTAGAATGATGATTGATTATATTATGGGATCGGGTCGTACGCCACGGAAGAATGAAAATTGATTATATTACGGGATCGGGCCGTACGCCACGGCAGAGTGATGATTGATTATATCATGGGATCGGGCCGTACGCCACGGAATATTGATGATTGATTATATTATAGGATCGGGTCGTACGCCACGACAAAATGATGATTGATTATATTATGGGATCGGGCCGTACGCCACGGCGAGATTGAGACTACCAGGGTGGGATCGGGCCGTACGCCACGGCGAGATTGAGACTACCAGGGTGGGATCAGGCCGTACGCCACAGTGAGATTGAGATTACCAGGGTGGGATCGGGTCGTACGCCACGACGAGATTGAGACTACCAGGGTGGGATCGAGTCGTACGCCACGGCGAGATTGAGTACCATATGGGAGCGGGTCGTACGCCACGGCGGATACCAAACTTGTTTGATTTGAGATTGTTATTTGATGCCAGATATTGATGTACTTGATTATTTGTTTACTTGCCTACAATTTTTCTTACACCTTGCTTACTTTATTACTGTTGGACCTTAGTGAGTATCGAGTTGACCTCTCGTCACTACTTCTTCGAGATTAGACGGAATACTCACTGGGTACATATATGTATATGTACTTATACTACACTTTCTGTGCATTTTGTTGCACAGGTACCTTTATAGTACAGTGATTGGCTTGGAAGACTTATACGGGATGCATTCATCCAGAAGCGTTCCTTAGCTGCCGGAGTCTCCCTTCTGTGTACTTACATTCTATATCTATTGCCTTTGTCCCATTTATTTCTCGGACAAGAGTTGTATAATTGTATAAATTCTTAGAAACTGCTCATGTACTTGTGTCACCGGGTTCTGGGGATGTGTTGAGTCTTGTTTTATGGAATTAAATAGATTTCTTGTCGTGTTTAATTTACAAAAATTTATTTATTTGATTATGAAATGCAATAAAGGCAACGATTTTTAAATTGTTAAACAGGAAGGTATTTCAACTGATTAAGGGGTTGGCTTGCCTGACAGTGGTGTCCGGCGCCATCACAACCCATAGGTTTTGGGTCGTGACATACCATGTCTTGGATTTATATATATCATGATGTTATTTTGAGGCATTCAACTTTCATTTATATCATAACTCTGTTAATGACTTAATAGTTGGCTTCTGTTGTTATTATTGAGTGTTGGCTTGCCTAGCAAACATGTTAGATGCTATCACGATCTTCAGAAGTATTTTGGGTCTTGATAAGTTGGTATAAGAGTTTTGGGCTCTAAGGATCTCACAAGTCACGAGCAGGCCTAATAGCGTCTTATGGATCGATACATGGACGTCAGTATCTATCTATGAGAGGCTATAAGGCTTTAGGAAACATTTCCTTTCTTGATTCCTTAGTGTGAGTTTATTATTATCCAAATCAAAATCTTTCTCTTCTACTCTCTCACATGTAGTGAGAATGCGCGCTCCAACAACAACAACATGTGAGGGTTAAGTTGTACTATCGTCTGTAGCCGGAAAATGCAGGGCTTGGGTAGAGCCAAGGCCCCCTCCAGGGGTCGCACGGTTGCAGTTCGGGGTAGAGCACCTATCACACCCCAACCATGGGAGGTGCGACTAGAACACGACGCTCGAAGGATCTACTAAGATAACATCAATTCTTTTTGTCCTCCATCATGAAATCTAGGCCATCAATTCCTCAAAATTCATTAGTAGATGGAATTATTCACAACTTCCGGGCGGTAGAAACTTCAACATTAACTATATAAATAACCACTGGTAACAGAGTCATAACAAACATTTATATATGTCACACCTCTTTTTTCCTTATGTAAGGATGGATTAGGGAGTTTTTCCAATTAAAATGACATTATCGAAATGAGATTATTTATTTAATTCAGAGTCGCCACTCGGATTTTTTACGGTGTTCCGAGACACCATTTATTTATTTTAAAATCTCAAATCGAGGAAATTTTGACTCTGTTAAAAAGTCTGCGAACCAGAAGACCGGGTAAGGAATTCTGTTAATCCAGGAGCAGGTGTTAGGCACTCCCGAATTCCGTGGTTCTAGCACGGTCGCTTAACTATTAATAATTGGCCTACTTATCTAATTAATTACATATTTTAAACATATTGTGCTTTTTAGCCCTTTTTACTTTTTAGCCGCTTTTAATATTTATGGATTATTCTGGAACAAGTCAAGATAGCGTGCACTTGTCGTTTTTGGACACATTGTAACCGCGCCACATGAAATGCACCCGCAATTGACAATGTGTTGATTTTATTATAGTTTGAAGTTGTGGTCGGGTAGCATGAGATGCAAAACCGAGTGTAGATTACGTAATCATGACTATGATCACGATGATTTAATTGCTTATTTGAAGTAAGACATTTCGTTTCTATAGAAAAGTAACAAACTACTAACCAAACTTATACTCATTGACAGCCTCATAAAAATTTTGTTCTATAGCAGTTGAAACAGCTTAAATAATGACCAACATAATGCTCATAATCATGTCGATGCAAACTGAAACTTTAACATATATTCATACACAAACTTACATGCATATTTCGAACAAAATCAAGGTAAACAAATTTGAAATGAACTGGAATGAGCTTAAAACATCATATCATCAGTCATTACATTCAAATCAACATTACAACGGTAGATAAGAATACATTAATGCATAAATTAGATTTAAAAAAAGCAACAAGATACCAACAGGGTGTCCAATCACACCATCAGAATAATAACAGAATGTTTTTGAACTAAGTTATTTAGAAGTTATTAGTTCAAGTTAACATGAGTTCTCAATTCTTCAAAATTTCAATTCTTGAAAAATTCCAACTTCTTTTTAGCAAATAACTCGTTAAATCAGAAATTTCAGCTAATCATGAACAAGATGATGTTTGACTTCAACATAAGTATAAAATACAGTGTTGTAAATTTTCAACATGACAATATAGAATATTTACCTATAACACTTCAAATACTGAAAAATGGATTTGAGTGTACCTTTATATTGATGAATTAAAGCTGAAAATTTACAACCAAATCGGAATAGCAAAGCAACAATCGTCGGACTGAGACGTCGAAATCGCGAACCAGAACCTCGAACCGGCACCGGAATCAACTCGGCGTGCGACTGAACACTGACGCCAAATCATTTTTTTGCTGATTCCAAAAACCAATCCCAACACCAAATTTTCTATTGGATTAGAACCCAAAATTACACCAAAGTTTATGTCCAAATTTCATTTCCTCCATCATTGTGTGTGCGTGTGTTTTTTTCTGATTTTTTGTGTGTGCGTGTTTCTATTTGTGGGGTGAGGTGAGAGAGATTTGGTTGGGGGTCTGATGGAATCTCTAGCGGCTGTTTCGAAGGGAGATGGGTGGTGCGTTCTTGTTTAAGTTTTTCGCCGGACTTCTGGCGACTCGCCGGTGAAGCATAAGACATATGGGAAAGGAAAGGGAGACGGTTATTTCTTTGTCAGGAGTCCAATTCTTGGTCTCTTTTTTTTTGTATTTGCGTGTCTCTCGTTCTCCCTTATGTGTGTATGTTGTTGTTTTTGGGAAAAAGGGGTGGGTGCTGTGGATAAATGGCTGAAGGGTGTGTTTGGAGAAGATGGTCGAAGGGAGTGGGGTGAACAACGAATGGGGGGTCTGAATTTGTGTCCATTTTTGTATATGATTAGGTCTCTATTATATAGAGGAGGGGATTAGGGTTGGAATGTGGGGAATTTGGTTGGGCCTGGGATTTTGGGCCGTGAAATTAGACTAATTTTAAAAAAGAGCAAATTTTATCTTTAAAAAATAGTCATCTTACTACTAATTAAATTTCTTTTATCAAAACGACCTAATTAACATTTTAACTAATTAAATAAACTAATTGATTAAGCGAATGTATATTTGTTTGTGACTTTTATATATTAACCTATCAATTAAAGGGTAATTAATTTCTAAAAATGCCAACTAAACCTAAGATTACATGAAATAAAAAAAATGTGACAAGTTTTATGATTTTTCTATGATTTTAAAATATTAAACATGCATGAAATGCAACTAAATAAAGAAAAGTTCCTAAAATTCATTAAAAGTTATTTTTTGATTATTTTTAGGAGTAGTTTCCATTCGGGGCAAAAATTGGGTGTTCACAGCTGTCCCTCTTTGCTCGAGAACATGAAGAGTTATCGGGCAAAGATAAAGTGAGCAACAACGAGCAATTTTTGCCCGTTTGGTACTCATTTGGAAGCATTTTGAAAAAGGTTTGACCGAACCTTGCTTCAGAGGTTGCCTACATATCCTTGGCTATAAAGGAATCAGGTCAGTGTAGTTCTGGAAGTTTTGGAGTGATGGAGTGATGAGTTCGAGAGTCGAGCGAGGTTCCGTCCGAGGCTCCGGTTCATGGTCTTGCTATTACATCAAAATCCAAATGAAAAAGACTAACTAAGCCTATCAGGTACGAGTTACAAGATTCCTATATGCGGGTCTTCTGAAGCTTGATCTTGAGTCTTAGTTGCTTCTTTATACTGACTCCGATCTGAATCTTGATGCTTGTTCGTTGTAGGTGTTGGTTAAATCTTCTTCAGCTTTTCGGATCAAGGCATGATATACATAACCGATGACTTCAATCTCGTCCTGAATAGTCCACGCCTTTCTCGCTTCTGCACTTTGGGGTTCAACTCTTTTCTTTTTCTTCTTTTCTTTTATTCTGAATTGAGACGTCTTCTTTTGGCCGTCTCGAATCCATTGTCCTAAAAATGCAATCTGCACAGCAAAAAGCAAAGGAACGAAATTTTCTGCCCCAGTTTTCACTAGGAAAATTTCGTGAGTTATTGTAAGGAAATCCATACTAATTTATTATTTAAAGCAGTGAAAAGCCGGGAACAATGCACCCGGAGTTATTGTAGACTAGGGAGTGGATACCCTATGCCCAAAGGTAAAATCAACTAGGGGTTAGATACCCTATGTTGGAAGAGAATTGACAGGTTATGATGTCGTCAAGAAAAGATCGTCGAGTTATGCCGGTGTCTGAAAATGAGATTCACCGGGTTATGCCGACATCAACTAGGGAATGGAGACCCTATGTTGGCATCGAGTTATGTCGGCATCAACTTATGTTGGCATCAACTAGGGAGTGGAGTCCCTATGTTGGAAAATCATCAACTAGGGATTGGAGACCCTATGTTGGAAAATCATCAACTAGGGTGTGATGACCCAAAAGGTCATCTTATGTACATTTAATTATGACTGTGTTCCGAGGCCCTGGAAGCCTCCGTTAATCTCACCTCGATGTATGTACGCAGCCCGGGCGCGTAGCCGGGAAGCCTTTATGTGGAAACTTGATAAAGAGTTGAATTTATAATAATTAATTGAATAAAGTTGACTTTGGTTAACATTTTTGGTAAACAGACCCGGACCCGTGATCTGGCGGTCCCGGAAGGTCTGTAGGAAAATATGGGACTTGGGCGTATGCCCTGAATCGAATTCCGAGGATCCAAGTCCGAGAAATGAATTTTTAAAGAAAATTATTTTCTAAAAATAATAAAGGCTTATGAAAATGAACCTCGATGTGAAACCTGTGCTGCCGGGCCCGTATTATGGTTCCGTAGCCCGGAACAGGTTCAATATGTTTTATTTAATTTATCTATGAAATTTGGTAAGAAACGAACTTGATTTGACGGGTTTCGGATCAAAAATGGGAAATTTAGAGCTAATGAAGTTTTGTGGATTTTCATAGAATTTGAAATTTGGTTTGGAATGTGATTTTATGTTACCGAGGTCCGAATGAAATTACGAGATCGGGAATAGTTCTGTTATGCCATTCATGACTTGTCTGCAAAATTTGGGGTCGTTCCAAGTAGTATAGGTCGGTCCAGCGTGTTGTTATAGAAATCAAGAACTTAAAAATCCGTAAGTTTGATCCTAGGGGTTTTGAGGGGTGATTTTTAGATTTAGCGCGGTTTTGAGTGTTCCGAAGGCTCGAGCAAGTCCGTATTATTAGATAGGACTTGTTGGTATATTTGGACGGGGGCTCGGGTAGGCCCAGGTGCCACCCGGACACAACACGAGGCCAAAAATTAGTCGAAGATGCAGCTGGTGCACCTGATCTGGTGTGACTGCTGGTGCGGTTGCCCAGCCGCAGGTGCGGAACCGCTCCTGCGGTCCCAGCCTCGCAGGTGCGAAGGTTTCGCAGGTGCGGTTTCTCTTCCGCAGGTGCGACCCCATCCCTTCTTGCCCAATTTCGCAGGTGCGAGACCGCATGTGCGGTCCTCGAGCCACAGGTGCGGAACCCCTGTAGGCCAGGCAGTGAAATTTTATTTAAACACGGGATTTGAGTCATTTCTTCCATTTCCATCTTCTTCCTTGTGTTATTTGGGAGCTTCCAAGAGGGCCTTCAACCTAGTACTTGAGGTAAGTAAATTCCCTATCTAACACTAGTTTCAAACATCAATTCCTAGTTAAATTCCCTACTAAATTGTCAAAAATCATGGAATTTGGTAGTAATTTTAGGGCTCTTGAGGATTTTGTGATTTTCTATTTTAGGCCATGAATTCAAGTAGAAATCACACATTAATGATCCTTAGGCTATGGGTGAGTGATCCCTTCGAGAATTTTCGGTATTTGAACATGCGGGACTGGGGTTGGAATTTTGGAATTCTTCAAGAAGAGCGATTTTATTGAATAATTAGGATAATTTCCCACCTTGTTCGTGCATTGATTTAATTGTACACCTTTTGGCTAGTTGCGAGTCCTCGGGTGTAGAGTTCGGAGTTTCGGGCGCAATTATGGTCCGAGAGGTAGATTTGACACGAGGTGAGTCTCTTTTCTAACCTCGTAAGAGGGAATTGTCCCCATAGGTGATGTATATGCTATGTGTAAATTGTTTGGGGGCTACGTAGGCACCAAGTAACGAGAGTTCGTACGTAGCGGCTATCATTGTTATGTCCGGGTAGTTAGGCCCACATCATGTCTTATATGCTTCCTCGTAATGCCTTATATGCTTCTTTGTAATGCCTTATACGCTTCCTTGTAATGCTTTATATGATTCATTGCAATGCCATATGTACTATGAGATCATGTTTTGTATAGTATTGTTCCTCTGAGGCTTTATGGAAATTGTTGAATTGAAAGGAATTTGTTATGGAAAGGAAGTTTCATAAGATATTGTGTGTGCATGTGACCGCTTCGCAATTTACATTCCGCGAGCAATGTGTGATTCCCCCACTCTTATGGGAGCGGGCCGTACGCCACGACGGATTGAAAGGTGCACTTTTGGGACGGGCCGGTCGATCCCCGGCAGTGCACAGAGATAATATAATTAAGAATGCACTCTTGGTACGGGCCGTTCGACCCTCGGCAGTGCATGGACGAAGTTGTGCTATGTTATGATATGGTTACATTGAAAGACGCACTTTTGGGACGGGCCTGTCAATCCCCGGCAGTGCATAGCTATTTTTCCTTATGACTCCGGCCGGTTGTCTTATTCCTGTGTGCGCATATTATTTGGCATTGGTTCATGGATTTGACTTGTATGAGATAGTTTTGGGAAAGAAAGTGGCCATTGTTATTGTTCTTGTAATTTTCTTGGATTCGTGTGCTTTATACATAATTGCTACTCACTGTCTTACATGCCTACTGCTTTTATCTTATCATCATTATATCATACTGTTGGACCTTAGTGGGTGTCAAGTCGACCTCTCGTCACTACTTCTTCGAGATTAGACGGAATACTCACTGGGTACATATTTATTTTAATATGTACTCATGCTGCACTTCTGTACTTAACCGTACAGGTTCACAGGCTTGTGCATCTGGTTATCAGACCAGATCCTGATACTGACCGTAGCGGACTTGACTTCACGGTGAGCTGCTTCCTCTGGCGATCCCCAGCAGCACCATGGAGTTTCATTTACTTTTGTTTCCCGTCTATTCATGCAGACAACGGGATTGTACATATTATTATCCTTTGTATATTCCGTTAGTATGCCCATGACACTCGTGACACTAGTTCCTGGCACACACGTAGTGTATATTTTGGGATTGGGGTTATATATGCATACATATGCTTTATTTTGGCCATGTATTGTTATGATTTTATTTTCATATCAAGCTATCATCATGTTTAATTGTTTTAAATTGTTAAAAATTGACTTGTTTAATCAAATAGGAAGGGTAACACCTAGTGTAATTCATATTGGCTTGCCTAACCCCGTCGTTGGGCGCCATCACGACCTGGATTAGGATTATGGGTCGTGACAATGTGGTATCAGAGCCATAGGTTCACGTAAGTCTCACGAGTCACGGGCAGGCCCGGTAGAGTCTTGCAGATCGGTACAGAGACGTTTGTACTTATCTTTAAGAGGCTCTGGGGTGTTAGGAAACCTCCCTTTATTCATATCCTGTCGTGCAATCTATGATGTACTTAAACTTATTCTTCTATTCTCTCATAGATGGTGAGGATGCGTGCATCCGATGTTTCTGGTCCGGGAGATGCCGCTGCCCCCGCCGCCCGAGGTCTGGGTAGAGGCAGGGGTAGAGCACCTGCTCGAGGTAGGGGACGAGGGCGTCNAAAATATCACTATGTTAGTGTGGTTCTTAACTCTAATCGAAATTCTATTCCGTTAGTGAACAAGAAGGCAGTGATTAATAGTCTACTATTATGAGAAAGAGTAGTAACAAAGGAAGCTAATTTAGGTTGTAATTAATATGGGTAGAATAACCAAGGTTGTGTCCCCTTTCATGGAGTGTAATGCAAGTAGGTATTAATATAATATATTTCTAATGGGAAGTTCTTGATATGCAAATGATTCTTAAGATAACTATCCTAGCTTTTCCAATACTACGATAATATTTCCTCTTTATGATTTTTCCAAATGTAAAAGAGTTGCAATAAATCCGAATCACGCCTTGCCAAATAAAACCAACTTATTCCTAAGTGATTCTATTAAACGAGGTTTAACACTTCGAGTCTTTGGTATTTGCTCTTACAACTTCTAACCCGCTTTTCCGAGCTAAGATAAAATTATGGCATAAGTTAATGTTTGCAACCATTAACAAGAAATATAAGACGAAGAGTAAACACATATCAACTACCCATTATGCATATATTCAATGG
>MDKH01172957.1:0-28985 GCA_005239495.1 Nicotiana undulata | reverse complement strand
AGCGTGACAATCTAGAACAACATGACACAGAGATAGCCAATCCATGCCCAATATCACATCAAAATTAACCATGCTAAGCAACAACAGATCCACTCGGGTCTCCATACCCCCAATAGATATCACACATGACCAGTACACACAGTCCACAACAATAGTATCGCCCACCGGAGTCGACACATCAACAGATGTAACTAGGGACTTACGAGGCATATCCAGAAAATGGGCAAAATATGATGAAACATAGGAATACGTGGAACCATGATCAAATAAGACTGAAGCATCTCAGTGGCAGACTAAGACAATACCTGTAATCACTGCATCTGAGGCCATAATATCTGGCCTGGCTGGAAGTGCATAAAAATGGTCCTGACCTCCACCTGATCAGCCTCCTCCTCTAAAGCGGCCTCTAGTTGTCTGACCCCCACCCCTAGCTGCTTGGGCGGGTGGTGAAGTAACTGGAGCTGAAGTCGAGGGCTAACTCCTCTACTGATATTGACCCCCAAGAAGACGAGGAAACAACCTCCTCATATGCCCAAACTCTCCACACTCGTAACAACTCCCTGGAGCTGGAGACGGGGACTGAAGGGAACCCCTAACACCAGGATAACCACTAGAAAGACCATGCACAGAAGAACCCTGAACCGATGGTGTGCGAGATGAACTCTGGGTAAGGAGAGCACTGAATGAAGAGCGACCCGAATGAGAACTACGGGGACCATGCCCCGATGATGCACCACTATAAGCTGGGTGGACTGGCTGAGGAGGCCTAAATTGGCGGCCTCTACTATGCAGAAACTGACCCTTGGAGGGAGCACTGCTAAAACTACCAGATCCTCGAGGCCTCTTGGCCTCCCTCTCATCTCGCTCCTGGCGATGAACTAACTCAATATCTCGGGAAATATCAACAACCTGCTCAAAAGTAACACCTGATACCCTCTCTCTGGACATCATAATACAGAGATGATAGGTGAGGCCATCCACAAATCTCCGAATCCCCTCTCTCTCTCTTTGTAGGGACCAACTCAATAGAATGACGGGCAAGCTCTGAAAACCTCATCTCATACTACATCACCGTCATCTCATCCTGACGCAGCTGCTCAATCTGTCTATGCAGCTCCTCTCTGCGGGACTGGGGGACATACTTTTCTAAGAAGAGAGCGGAGAACTGCTGCCAAGTAAGGGGCGCTACACCAACAGACCTATGCATCTCATAAGACTCCCACCAACTAAATACAGCTCCTGAGAACTGGAAAGTAGTAAACAAGACCCCTCTGGTCTCCAATATCCCTGTTGTGCGAAGAATCCTTTAACACTTGTCTAAGAAACCCTGGGCATCCTCGCCCTCAGCACCACTGAATGTTGGAGGCTGAAGTCTACCAAATCTCTCCAACCTACAATGCTCATCATATGGCATGACGGGAATCACATAATCCTGAACAGGTGCAACCGGTTGGGCTGGAGCTGCCCCTGGTGTCTGAAGTCCAAACGACCTGCTCAGGTGTACGGGCGGGCAGGAGTCTGGGTGCCTCCCCCGTCCTGAGAAGTAGCGGCTGTAGTGGAAACAACGACCACCTGGGCAATACTGGTGCACACGGTCATAATCTGGGCCAAGGTCTTCTGAAGACCCGGAATAACAAAAGGCACGGCCGGTGCCTGGGCCGGTCCCGCTGGAACATCTGCGGCGGGGACCTGATCTGGAACAATACGCAGGACTGTGGGTACTTCCCCGGCTGCTGCGCGGGCTGCACCCCTACCTATGCCACGACCTCAACCTCGGCCTTGACCCCTTGCGGGTCCCATTGGTGGCTAATCATCCTACTCGGTAGCGCGTTCCTCACCATCTATGAGAGAATGAAATAATAAAAGTTTAGTTTCCAGAATTAACAGATTCACACGACAGGATTCAAGAATGTGAGATTTTTCCTAAAGGTTCTGCAGCCTCTCGAAGATAAGTACAAACGTCTCTGTACCGATTCGCAATACTCTATTAAACCTGCTCATGACCGGTGAGTCCTATGTAACATAGGCTCTGATACCAACTTGTCATGATCCCAAATTTAAACTGGTCGTGATGGCGCCTATCGTGATACTAGGCTATGCAATTTATGCACATAACATAAGGAAATTTTCATTTAATTCAACACCGTTCGAATTATCATAAAACTTCCCACTTTAAATATTTCATAAGTACGGATAATTAAAGAAAAAAAAACATCTAAACAATATCCCAAAACATCGGAGTCAACAGTCATTAGCAATTAAAAGAAACACAGAATCTGACACAATTTACTTAATACATCAAGTCTAGGAAATATAAATAACGACAAAATAGGAAGGAGATGGGTGGGGCTGCAAACGTCGTCAAGCTACCTCACCGTCTCCGACAAATGCTCCAACGAGGATGAATCAGATCTCACTCGGTCCTGGCACCTGAATCTGCACACAAGGTGCAGGGAGTAACGTGAGTACGCCAACTCAGTAAGTAATAATTATAACTAAAGAATTGAGTGCAGTGACGAGCATTTAAAATCATGTAAATTCATATAATGAGCAACAGTGGAAACAAATAAATCAAGTAAGGAATCTACGTTCCGAATATTTCATAAAAACTCTAGTTTCTCATTTAAAATCTCATATAAAACCTTTGCTCAACATTATCATTAGAGGCTCAGTGTAAAGAAGAGTGAAAACAGTAGTTTCATAGTATATAAGCCCCTCGGGCACAATATCACTCACAAATAAAGCCTTTCGGGCAAGCCTCTCAGTCACTCGTGACTCAACTCTCAGCAGTAAATGCTCACACTCAGCACTCTCGCTAAACATGTACCATATAATAAGCATTACGACATGCAACCCGATCCGTAAATAATCGACTGCGCTCACTGGGGGTGCACAGACTCCGGAGGGGCTCCTACAGCCCAGCGCCATATCGTTGCGACGTGCAGCCCAATCCAATATAGCTCGCTGCGGCGTGCAACCCGATCCAACATATCTACGCTGCGGCGTGCAGCCCGATCCATATATATAACGCTGCAACGTGCATCCCGATTAATAACTATCCTCATAGTCCGGCTCTCAGCCTCACTCAGTCATCCTCACAGCCACTCGGGCAACTCAGAACAAATCACAGGGACTCAGCCCCAAAATATCTTCCATTATTTAAAAATAGAGTTATAAATAGGAATAAACAGTGAAAAAGTATAAATCATGACTGAGATTATATTTTTTATCCAAACAGTGTGAGAACAGTGATAAAAATACCCCTGAGGGTCAAACAGGTCGCACAAGGCCCCAAACATGGCATACAACCCAAAATATAGTACCATTCTCCAAAAAATACAGAATATCATTTGATTTTCGAATCAAATACGCGGCTTAATAGTCGCTACAAGACGGACCAAGTCTCAATCCCTACCGGTGCACGCCCACACGCCAGTCACCTAGCATGTGCGTAACCTTATTTGTCAAAAAAATACAAAATGTCGGGGTTTCATACCCTCAGATCTAGATTTACAATCGTTACTTACCTCGAACCGGCCAAAAATCCTAACTCGCAATGCCTTTTCCCCTTGACTCGGCCTCCACTCGCTCCGAATCTACCAAAATCAGTACAATATCATCAACATATGTTAATAGAACAAAACCCACGGAAAAATTATCAAATTTACTCAAAAATCACGAAATTAGCCAAACCCGCCCCCCAGGCCCACATCTCGGAATTCGATAAAAGTCACAAAACTGGAATCCTTATTCACTCACAAGTCTACCCATATCAAATTCTTCGAAATCCGACATCAAATGGACATTCAAATCCCCAAAAGAATTTCTCAAATTTTCTTCCATTTTCTCCCAACTCTCACCCCAATTTCCCAAATTAAATGATAAAATTCAAGACTAAACCGTGGGATTAAACCAAATATGAGTGAAGAACACTTACCCCAATCACTCTACTGAAATTTCCCTCCAAATTTGTCTTCTCCCGAGATCTCTAATGAATTTTGGAGTTATGGCCTAAAATCCTCGTTTGAATTAAAACATTATGCTCAAGTATTTTATTCATTGCGATCGCGATTCCCACACGATCGCGAAGCACACTTAGCACTGCCCCACAAATTACCCTTACGCGATCGCAGACAGCCACACGCGATCATGATACAATGAAACACAACCCCACGCGATCACAATCTCCTTCACACGGCCGCGAAGCATAAACGCCTCAGCCTTCACTCGCCCCCTTTACTCTACGCGAACGCGAACCTGGCCACGCGTTCACGAAACACATTGCCACTCTTTCACGCGATCGCGACCTCCCCTAAGCGATTGCATAGAACAAATCACTGCAGCTCCCAGCTAAGCCAATGCGATCGCGAACGAACCCATGCGATCGCGTATAAGAAAACCAGAAGCCTTCACACAAGAAATCTGCCACTTCCTAAGTCCAAGAATTGGCCCGTTAACACCCTCCCCCCCGAAACACACTTGGGGCCCTCGGGACCTCAACCAAACACGCCAACACATCCCATAACCTCATTCAATCTTAGTCGAGCCTTCGAACCACTCAAAACAATGCCAAAACACCAAATCAACCTCGGATTCAAGCCTACGAACTTAGAAACTTCCAAATTTCGCCAACGATGTCGAAACCACCCACACCACGTCCGAATGACCTGAAAATTTGCACACACATCCAAAATGACACTACGAACCTGTTCCATCTTTCAGAATTTCATTCCGACCCCGATAGATAATTTTCCAGTGCCGACTAGAAATCGCCAAAATTCAATTTCGCCAATTCAAGCCTAATTCTACTTCGGACCTCCGAACAACATTCCGAACACGCTCTTAAGTTCCAATCACCTAACGAAGCTATCCGATCCATAAAAATCATATTTCGACGGGGGAAGCGGTAGCTTCGTGCTCCGCTTCTCTCGCGCTTGCTTGCGTGGAGGGTTAAACCATTTACCTATAAGTCAACTTCTGGTTGACTTTTCCAACTATTATGCCGACTTAAGAGACTAAGTGTCTCATTTCTCACCACAACCACTCCGAACATCCAACTGACCCAACACCACATAAATGAGTTAAACAACACAAAATGAAGGAGGAATGGGGAAAACGAGGCTAATCTCACGGAACGACCGACCGGGTCATTACATTCTCCCTTTTTTTGATGACACATTTTAGAAATTGACAACCATTTATAGAGCTTAATAAACAATATAAAGTACCAGGAACTTCACAAGTTCCCCATGACTGTATGCTTCCCCCTTAGTCAGATCCACCTTCTTCAATTTTTCTTCCTCATTTTGGCATCACTAAAAATACATAACAAGCAATTAACATAGAGAAGTCCAATCTAGCTAACTCATGCCACATGTGTGCACACAACATGATAGAAAAGAGAAGCATAAGAAAATTCAAGCATTTTACTAGAGTTTTGGGCTGTTTGATACATGAGTAGTACAAGTGAATTCCAATCACGCCACCAAAAAAAAAAACTACCACAATCATCAAAACAACTAGATAAACTGGTCACTGAAGGGTTTTCTTAGGAGGCACTGGAGGAGGAAGGCTTGGAAGAGGCAACAAGGGTTTTGAGAACAATATCCATCCGAGCATTGGCGTACATTTGCTCTTCGAGCAGTTTCTGCCTTAGGTTCTCCACCTGTTTCCTGAGCTCAGCGTTTTCCTTAGACAGACGAGCAACTTCTTCGTTGGAAGAGCTAGAAGATCCTAATGCTCCTACAACCTGACTAAGCTGAGTCTCAAGAATGACATTCCTTGCCTTCAACTTTCTGATTTCCTCTGCGGCGCTGTTCTGGACGTTGATGAGCTGAGAAATCGTTGAAGTGCTCCCCACTCCCTCAACGTTTTCAATACATTCACATTCTTCCATAGTGGTATTTGAGAAGGTTTGTTTCCTCGTCCCCATTTTCGGATTGCCCAAGGGTACATTGAAAAACTTGAAGACACGCGTGAGAAGAAACCAATACGGAAGCCCATGGTTCCCATCTTTAAAACCTGCCACTTTCTGCATGTGCTCGATCATAATGGCCGTAAAGTCTATAGAACGAAACTCATCGAGTGCCTCCATTAGGTACATATCTGACTTAGAAGTAATGAACCTCCTCTTAGAACATGGAATCAGAACCTTGTTAACCAATTCGAAAAGAAGTATGTACATAGGAAGCAAAGCCTTCTTGTGTACCCGTTCCCCATGCTGAACAAATTTCTCCTTCACAATGGCACGCCTGAAATTTGATCCACAAACACCCCTTACAGATGACAAACCTTCATATGGGACTTTGAGAATGTTCCCCAACACAGAAGCATCCAATACCATATCCACCCCATTGACTAACACACAGATGTGGTCACCTTCAACAGTGAAGAAGCTGGCATAAAAGCTTTGAACCTCATCCTCATAAACTTTGGGTTCATCTTCCTTGAACAAATGGTCCCACTGTTGAAACTCCACCATCTCTAAAATCTATCTCGTTCCTGCCATTTCTGAAATTATGGGTCAAACATACGACCCCACAACACTTTTTGATATCTCAACCTTTCCGGTCCCAGCACACTTTCAGTTTTCACCTTCTTTCCAGAATCGGGTTCCCCAACAGTTTTCCACTTTCTTTTTCCAGACTTCACAACAGACTTCCCTTTAACACTTGATTCGACCAAAATGTCATCCTCAGACGCATATTTCTCTTCCACAATTTGCTTAGACTTGGCACCACTTTTCACAGACTATTTACTAGATTTTTCAACAGCTTCCTTTAAAGAACTAGCAATAGATTGTTTCTTTTTCTTGGACCGCTTAACCAAGGAACTTGGTTCCTCTAGAGCATCCTCATCTACCTCTACCACTAGAATATTTTTGTCACACACAATTTCCCCTTCTTTCATCGGTCTCTTCTTCTTCTTCTTGCTACTCTTTCTAATTTTCTTTAGAGCAGACTCAAAAGACTCCTTCTTTTGCAACCTAGTAGTGGGTCTCTTAGAAGAGGGCTCAAGAGTGATTGCTGGATTTCTGATCTTGAAGCGAGCACTAAGAACCATATCGTCCTCATCTTTAGGTTCCTTAACATAAGGGATGGACTCCAACGGCTCAACGTCAAAGTGAGGAGAGGGAGCAGGGTTGAATCTGACCTGGGAAGAGGAATCCTAACCTGTTTCCTCAGGGAGGGGATCAGGTTCAGATATAGAGTTTTCAGAAGCTTCCTCAGGTGCAGGAGATTCAAAGAGCACCATGGTTCCCTCTTCTCCTAAGAGAGGAGTTTCTTCCCCCTGAGACCAGGCAGGGTAGAAGGTCCTTCACTCACCAGGCTCTTAGCAACAATGGCCATTATGTTTTATGCTGCTTCTTTTTTTGGTGATTCCATAGGATCCATAGAGTCCAAGATTGGAGAGTTTATGTACTGATCAATGTCTTCCTCAAAAACCCCTGTTTCTTGATGAGTTACACCCTCTATTTCACCCTTGTTCTGGTTTGTGAGAGCATCAGGCAATAGAGAAGAACCAATATCGACGTTTGAGGCTTCTGAGTCCTCAACACTTGAGAATTGAACAAGGTTAGACAGAGTTGCGAGAAAGATAGGAGGTGAAAGAAAATACGGTATGGACATATTGGTATCAGGGGTAGTAGAAGGGAGGGTTTTTGGTTGTGGTTCTAAAGTGGGTGAAGGGTCGAGGATGGTGTCTTTCACAGTGGTTAGGGAAGGTTGTTCTTCAGCCATGGTGGAAATATGGGTAATAGAGAGAGAGAGAGAGAGAGAGAGAGAGAGAGAGAGAGAGAGAGAGAGAGAGAGAGAGAGAGAGAGAGAATAGTGATCGTTAAAGACTTAAGAAGTGTGAAGGTTGTATGGAGAGAAGAGCTAATAATGAGGGAGGAGAGGAACGAGTTCTGAAATGGCAGTAGGTTTGTGGGAAGATGCAATGTTGTACAAGAAGTGAAAGGATTTGAAAGAAAAGACATGATATACAAGCTCTGAAAAGGTGGATGATGTAGCAGTTAATTTTGTTTTCTTTTGAGATATGCATGAGAAAAACACAAGATTAGTAACCTGTGGTACAAGAACCAAGTTCCTGACTAGTTTTTCAAAAGATTTCCAACTCTCTTTTGCAGCTCATGCATTGTTCCTTTAACTTATATAATCATCATGCTTGTCTACCTGCAACGGTATAGATGTGTGTTAGGCTTGGTCATAAAACACTTTAGCTAAATTTACCTAAATACGCCTTTCATAGACATCAGAGGAGAACCATGTCTTCAATTAGGTTTGATTAACCCCGGTGCCATCCTGTTTCTCTCAAACTGTTCCATGCTTAAAGCTTTGGTAAAGATATCCGCAATTTGATCTTCTATGCAACAAAACTTCATGCAGATAAGCCCTTTTTCCACATTGTCTATGAGAAAAAGATGTCTGACATCAATGTGCTTGGTTTTCTTGTGTTGGACCGGGTTGTTTGCCATGTTGAGTGTGTTGGTGTTATCACATAGGAGAGGTACACAGTCAATGTATACTCCAAAATCCTCCAATTGTTGTTTGATCCACAGTAGCTGAGCACAGCGGGAGGCTGCAACAACATATTATGCTTCAGCTGTTGAGAGAGCTATTGAGTTTCTCTTCCTTGTACCCCATAAGATTAGACATGATCCTAGGAAATGAGCCATTCCAAATGTGCTTTTCCTGTCCACTAGATAACCTGCATAGTCAGCATCAGCATAACCAACAAGATTGAAATTGTCACCTGAAGGGTAATACAAAACCATGTCTTGTGTTCCCTTAAGATATCTCAGAATTCTTTTAGCAGCCTTTAGGTGATATTCCCTGGGATTTGATTGGAACCTTGCACATAAACCCACACCGAACACAATATCTGGCCTGCTGGCAGTAAGGTAGAGTAGCGATCCAATGATGCCTCAATACATTATTTGATTTACAGGTGATCCAGATTCATCCATGTCCAGCTTAGTGGCAGTAGCAATAGGGGTATCAATCACCTTTGATGCTTCCATATCAAACCTCTTCAGAAGTTCCTTGATGTATTTCTCCTGACTAATATATTTTTCCTTCGTGGATTACTTCACTAGTAGACCCAAGAAAAAATTCAGCTCCTCCATCATGCTCATTTCAAACTCACTTCCCATGAGTTTTGCAAATTCTTCACAAAGTGAATCAGCCGTTGCCCCAAATATTATATCATCAACATATACCTGAACAATGAGCAGGTTCCTTCCTTGTTTCTTCAAGAACAGAGTATTGTCAATTTTTCCTCTTGTAAATCCATTTTCCAAGAGAAACTTAGATAGCCTTTCATACCATGCTCGAGAAGCCTACTTCAATCCATACAGTGCCTTATCCAATTTGAACACATACTCAGGATGTTCATGACATTCAAAACCTGAAGGTGGCTTGACATAAACTTCTTCCTTAAGAAAACCATTCAGAAATGCACTTTTTACATCCATTTGGAACAAAGTGAATTCCATATGGGATGTAAAGGCAATGAGAATCCTAATGGCTTCCATACGAGATACTGGGGCAAACGTCTCATCATAATCAATCCCTTCCTCCTGATTGTAATCTTGGACGACTAACCTTGCCTTGTTCCTTGTCGTGTTTCCATGTTCATCAAGCTTGTTTCTGAATATCCACATGGTCCCTATGATGGTTCTGTCTGAGGGTATAGGTAACAGGTGCCATACTTTGTTCCTTTCAAATTGGTGTAGCTCCTCTTGCATAGCCGTAATCCAGTTTGCATCCTTCAAGGCTTCTTTAATATTTTTGGGTTCTATTTGGGAGAGAAAGACTAAAAAGGCAAGGGAATTTCTGGCTTTTGATCTTGTCTGGACTCCTGAATCAAGGGGGTGATTATATTATCAAGGAGATGGGATCTTTTGTGTTTCCAATTTGGAACTGGAATCTCATTGGTAGAAGAACTGGGTAAGCCTAACTGGTTCCCCTGCACTCCTCGTTCTGCTACCTGTGGAGTGCTTTGAACTGCATCAACAACTCTTTCTTCAGCTTTAGTGGTGGTGATTTGGGTACCTGGTTCCTCTTGAAAGGGAAGAGGAGTTTGCATTTTCTTCACTTGTTTCCTTTACCTGACTCATCATGTTTGGTTTTCTATTCGACATATCAGTGATCTCTCCAGGAACTAATAATGGTTCATTGTCTTGATCATCTTTATTTCCCTTCTCACCAGATGGAGGTGTCTCGTGAAGATTACATGAACACTTTCCTCCACTCACTGAGTCCTTTTGTTGTTGACCTTGTAAGCTTTTCTTTGAGAGGAATACCCCAGGAAAATTCCTTCATCACTTTTGGCGTCAAATTTTCCAAGTTGATCCTTTCCATTGTTAAGAACATGACATTTGCACCCAAAAGTTCTCAGACGAGTTAGCTTTGGATTCCTTCCATTGAGCAATTCATAGGGAGTTTTGTTCAAAAAGGATCTGTTCATGCACCTGTTGACCAAGTAGCAGGCAGTATTTACGGCCTCTGCCCAAATTTTTTTGGCTATCCCGCTATCAATAAGCATTGTTCTGGCCATGTCCTCAAGCGTCATGTTCTTCCTCTCTACGACTCCATTTTTCTATGGAGTCCTTAGAGGTGAGAAGTTGTGGGTGATTCCATTTTCACTGCAGAACTCATCAAACTTAGCATTGTCAAACTTTTTTCCATGGTCAGATCTGATGCGTTCCACTTTCAGTTCCATCTTCACTTGAATTTTCTTGACAAAAACCACGAACACTTCGAATGTCTCGTCCTTTGTTATAAGAAACAGTGTCCAAGTGAACTTTGAGTAATCATCTACTATCAAAAAAATATATCTTTTTCCTCCCATGCTTGGCACTCTCATAGGACCACATAGATCCACATGAAGGAGTTCAAGTGGCTTTGACGTGCCGGCATCCTTCTTTGGATTAAAAGAGGAATTCACATGTTTTCCTATAGAACATGTATCACACACTCTGTGTTCCTTGAACTTTGAATTTGGCAATCCACGAACCAGGTCTTTCTGTATCAGTTTATTCAGAAGAGAGAAGCTTGCATGTCCCAACCTTCTATGCCATCATTATGCATCATCATCAACTGCTTTCAAGTAGCTCATATCACCACTTTGTAGAGACTCGAAATCAGAAACGTAGATGTTCTTGTATCTTTTGGCCACTAATACCACTTCACCAGTTACCAGGTTAGTAACTGTACTTTTGACATGAACTCCACCATGTTTCCTTTATCACAGATTTGTGTGACACTCAAGAGACTGTATTTCAGACCATTTACATAGTACACGTTCTCAATTGAGTGTGACAGAGACTTTCCAACACCAAGTATGTACCCATTTTTCCATTTCCAAAGGATACATTCCCTCCTCGCAGGGCTTTCAAGGAAAGGAAATCCATGGTGTTCCCAGTCATATGCTTAGAGCATCCACTGTCCATGAACCATTGTTGATTGCTTCCTCTCATTGCTCCCTGCACAAATAGATGAAGGGTTAGATTTAGGAACCCAAACTTGTTTGGGTCCCTTGTAATGAGAAAAAGGATGAATGAGAGCTTTTCTAGTCCAAGCAGGCAGAATGCGTTTTTTGTGAGTGGCACCTGGTCCTTTTTTAGTAGTTACTTTTTCAGCAAAAACTTTATTTTTCTGAAAAGACTGAACTCTGGCCTGGCATTTTTCCTTGAAGTGCCCATTGTTCCCACAGTGGGTACAAAGCCAGTTATCAGGTATAGTGACATACTTGCTATGGGGGTTGTAAGGAACTTTCTCCTTTTGGAACCCTATTCCCTACCTGTTTCCACCAATCTTGAAGTACATGGCAGTAATAACATCTAAGGACCAGGTCCACTTGAGAGATTTCTCAAGATCATTTTTCACTTTCTCCAATTTTGCTTGAAGCAACCTATTTTTCTCAATCTCAACACATAGACTAGTTTTCACATCATTTAGCTCTTTTTCAAGTTTAATATGTGCCTCACTAACTACTTCCTTCCCTTTTTCCGAGTTTCCAGGCATATGTTCTGTTTTAAGTCCCTCAATTGTTTCCTCTAGGCCTGCAATTACCACTAAGAAAACATCTCTTTCTTGCTCTGTAATGGCAACTTTCTTTGCTAAGGCATTCTTTTCTTTGCTAAGGTTCTCTATGGTTTCCTTTAAGTCAACAACCACTACCATCAGATCATCTCTCTCATTTTTTACACTAGTTATTTTTCCAGTTAAAGCTTCTTTCTCCTTTTCCAGGTTGTCTATAGTTTCCTTTAAATCAACTACACAGACCACCAAGTTATCTCTAGTCTGCTCAGCATCTCCTAACTCTATGGTCAATGCATTCTTATCATTAACAAGACTATGATATGCATCAATTAAACATTAGCTAATGACATGAGTTTCTTAGGAGAGTAGGATTTCAGATTCCTCTGAACATCCCTAAAATTTACCTCATCATTGTCGTCATCTTCATCATCATCTGACTGGGCCATCAATGCAAATAATGAGTCATATTCCTTTGCTTCATTTTCCACTGCCATCGTGGAACTATCTCATGCATTATTTTCTTCTTCTGATTCACTGGAGGAGTCTCCCCATGCTGCAAGAGCTTGTTTCACAACATTGTCAGCTGCGTTTTTTTTCTTTTGAAGCGTTTGTCAGGAACCGGGTTCCTCTTTGCTGTTTTCTGAGAGTTGTGCTTGTAATGCTCTTGCTTTAGAAGAGGGCAGTCCTTGATGAAATGTCCTGGCTTTCCGCACTTATGACAGAGATCATAGTTCTTTGGCTTGCTGGAACTACCTCTCTTTGGTATTCCACCATTCCTTCGGACCATTTTTTGAAACCTTCTGGTAAGGTACGCCATATCACTTTCTTCCTCACTTGAGTCATTGTTTTCAGCCTTGAATACGAGGTTCTTCTCCTTCTTTGGTTCTCTTCTTTCACAATCCTTCTTTATCTTCATCTCGTATGTTTTCAGATTCCCAACTAGCTCGTCCATAGTCAAAGTCTGCAGGTCTTTGTCTTCTGTGATAACGTTCACCTTACTCTCCCATGAGCTGGGCAACACACTAAGAACTTTCCTCACAAGCTTGTTTCTAGGAATGATTTCTCCAAGAGAGTGCAACTCATTTATAATGGAAGTGAATCTTGTATGCATGTCTTGAAAAGATTCATCATCTTTCATTCTAAAAAGCTCATACTCAGTGGTGAGCATATCAATCTTGGACTGTTTAACTTAAGTAGTTCCTTCATGCGTCGTTTGTAAGGCTTCCTATATCTCCTTGGCAGATTGACAGGCTGAGATACTATTGTATTCATCAGGTCCTATGCCACACACCAAGATCTTTTTGGTACGAAAATTCTTTTCCATAGCTTTCCTGTCAACATCATTGAACTCCTTTCTGGTTTTTCGGCACCATTACGCCAGGTTCTCCTACTTTCTTCATTGGAACATATGGGCCATCGCAGATAACGTCCCATAGCTCAGAGTCCTTTGCCATTATGAAGTCTTGCATTCGAGTTTTCCACCAGCCATAGTACTGGCCATTGAATCTTGGAGGCCTGTAGGTTGATTGTCCTTCCTCGAAGTTTGGTGGAGCAGCCATTTTGAGGATTCTCTCTAGGTGTTAACCTTTTAGAAAGAACCTGCTCTGATATCAATTGATAGAATATATGAGTCCACCAAACTGTATAGAGACCTGGTCCTGTAACAGTTCCCGCAGTACTAACAAATGAAACAGTAAGTAAATGGCACACATGATTTTTACGTGGAAAAATCCCTGCTCAAGGGGCTAAAAATCACGACCTAAACTGGTAGAATTTCAACTTCACTAACTTGTAATGCACCTATTACAAGCCACTTTGTAACACACCTATTACAAAGACTTCAACCTCACTAACTTGTAATACACCTATTACAATCCACTTTGCAACACACCTATTACAAAGACTTCAACCTATGACTAACTCTAATCATGACACAAACTCAACATGTTTATGATTTTTGAGGTTCCTTGCTAGAGCTTCTAAATAAGCACAATCGGAATTACAATGAAGAACAAATACAAATATACAACTCAACTAAGGACATACAAAAGACTCGTTATGGAACTGGTCCGTAGTAGTGTTGCACTTTGTTCTTGATACACTTGTGACTTCAATGCTAGATGATTAGATCTTGAATGCTTGAGAGAAATCACAAAATGTTCAAATGATGTTTTGTTGCCATACTCCTTTGATATACTTTGGATGACATCACTTGGATGATGTACACACTTGGTTGGTGGGACTGCTGCACTGTTTCTGCACTGTAACGTACACAGTTGCAGACATTCACTTTTCAGCTGTAGAGTTGACTTTGGTCTTATGTCAGGGAAACTCCAAGGGATCAGGTCTCTG
Source organism: Nicotiana undulata (assembly GCA_005239495.1). Lineage (NCBI taxonomy): Eukaryota > Viridiplantae > Streptophyta > Magnoliopsida > Solanales > Solanaceae > Nicotiana > Nicotiana undulata. The sequence goes on along the minus strand of MDKH01172957.1, from coordinate 14,586 downwards.
AGTTGGTTCTTGTCCATCTAAAGTCATACAACTCATAGTAGCTTAAGTCCATTGCTGAAGAATTATACCAAGTATGCATCAGGTCCTTTATTTGGTTCTTGTCAATAAATTTGTTACATCATCAAAACAAAAATCTAAGCTACCTTAAACCCATCAAGAGATTTGCATGTCCCTAACAATATATGTGATCCGATTATCTCCTTGATTTATTGAGGCACCTAGCTACTCGTCTCTATTGCTAAAGTGACATCCATATTAATAGTAACTGCAATGTCAATTAGAAGGGTACCTAATATTTTACTTCACATTATGTCATATATATACTTGTATTAATTAAAAACATAATGTACTCTTTTTATTTTTATTTTTCCTTTTAGCATTATTAAGTCCCGAAACTTAGTAAAGCTTAGCCAAGTACCAGCGAAAAGAAAGTCACATATAGAGTAACACATAAATTCAAGGAGAAGGAATCTGTTAGTTGGAAATATTCGATATGAGACGCTGCGAAATCTGTGCAAGTCGAATAAAAGAAAAGTCAATGAAAAGAAACCAGAAAAGCAGGGCCAATTAAAAAAAATGTTCGATATAGGAGTATTTTTATTTTATATTACATAAATAGGAGAATATTTGTAAGCATAAATTTCAATTCATATCAGGATCATGAACATGATAATCTTACATATAATCGTTATAGAAAACATACCAGAATCGTAAGTCATTATCACGAAGCGGAAGCGTTGATTGGAATTGGTTTCTCGCCCCCTTACCCTAGTTTTCGTTACCGCTGACTTTAGTGATGAAAGAGGGAAATAAAATACGGGAATTCTAATGGGTTGGAAGTGGAATAATTTATAGAGGTTTTTACTTAATCTGGTACGTCCATCAAGTAACCGATCAGACGAATGAGATTTGTCATTATTTAAATATTAATTATGGGCCTTAAAACTATTGGGTATGAAAACTTACACTATTGAGCTAGAAACTCTTAACGTGTACTTCTAAAGTTAAACTTGTTTTGTCAATCAAACGAGAAAAGGAGGGTAAAATTAAAAAATAGTCATATTTACATGTGGTCATTAAAAAATAGTCATAATTTCAAAAATATTCGAAATTTAACCACTTTTTATGTAAAGATAAATCTAAACGAAAATACTGTTCAAAATTCGAAAAATACTCCAGCATAATATACTGGAGTTCCAGCATAAGTATACTGGACTTCGAGCATAATATACTGGAGTTCCAACATAAGTATACTGGACTTCGAGCATAATATACTAGAGTTCCAGTATAATATATTGGTCCAGCATAATATGCTAGAAGTTCATACACAGGTGCACCGATCTCCAGTATATTATGCTGGAACTTTCCGTATTGCAGCAAAGTAGTAGCTATTTTTCAATGACTTTGTAAACGTTGGTTATTTTTGAATGATCAATCCGAAAATTGGCTAGCCCCTGTTATATTTACGAAAAGGAAGCCGTTAATTATTCGCATAATTGTCTTGTTAAACTGATATATAGTCTCATCATTTCGTAAGCATGGCGAAACTTAGATTCCTTTTCTTTTGGAAATAAATGATACTTATATTAATATGTAGTATGCAGTATATATAACAATTTAGACAGTTATTATGGACCATTAGCTCAGACGATGACCAAAATAAAACAAGCACCTACGACTAAGGAAATTAAGGAAAATAAACAATATCGAGATTATTTTTAACTAAAATTTATGCCAGGTTGAACATGGAAGTCCAGTCAAGATTAGTTATCCTTGGATAAAGCACGTAAAAAACCAATATTGTTATGAAATTATAATATTGTGGATGTCTATTTATTACTCCGCTATAGATAATCCTCCTGAAGAAGATTATCCATTTAGTACTATGTTGAAGTTTATCTACAAGCAGCTGATGCAGGCAGGTTGCAAGCAACTCAATGAAATGATTTGCAATAGCTTCTTATTAAACAGGCAGGTTGCAAGCAGCTTATGCAGACAACTTACAAGCAGCTGAAGAAAAGCCTCGTAGCTGCTTCCTGAAAATCCTCGCAGCTGCTTCTTTTCTTCTACGAATAGAGGAGTTTTCAGTTTATTATGTACATCAGTTTGAAAGTTGAATAATATATCTATCTCTCTCTCTATACTTGTCTTCGATTTATTTACTTTACAGTCTTTATTTTATAACAAATATCTTTTATTACCTTTTCTTTCTTATTCAGTAGGAGTATAAAATAGGGTAAAATAAAAAAAAATCATCTAACTTAAAACCAAACACATATTTTTCTTATACATCGTATATTCCATCTTGAAGCAATAAACCAAACGCTCATATGTATTGGTCAAAATTTGGACCAAACTTAATGGCTACGTTGGTCGTGGCCGAAGTCTAAGTCAGCCAACATTTGGAGACGAATGACCTTCTTCGAAAAGGGTCGACATTGGGTCGAATAGAAGAATGGATAATAACGACAGGATAATTTTAGGTTAGGAAGAGAGAATATTCCATTCCCTTGTACTTTTAAAGGTTTCAAAAAGAATGTTCCCTATATATATGAAAGGAAGAAGGGAAAAAAGGCATTTGAAACCTTCTGCGGGGATTAAATATCCTAAAGAAAGATTTATCACGTTTTTGATAAAACAATTTGGTGCCGTCTGTGAGGATTTTCTACTTAAAGTCCATAGTTTCTGTTAGATCTAAAAAAAAACAATGCACACACGTACACATCTATCTTTTTCCATTTATACAAACTAACAATGGAAGGAAAAGGAGAAGAAAGGCTAAAGGCCATAGCAGACGTCCCTCATGAGCACCATCAACGAGGCTAGCGATGGGGGAGAGGAAAATGCGACACCCAGCGTCATACCAGGACAGAGCGGTTCGCCTCACCCCACAGAAGCGTAACTGTCATTCGAGAAAGGGAAGCTTCCGCATCCACAGCCGAAGAAGCACCACCACCACTGAAAAAACTACTAGAACCGTGGATGACAAGTACACTAAGCAATTTCCTCGACAAGCCAACTCAAGGAGCGACTTAGAACGCCGCACCAGCAGAGGTCACATCAATTAACGAGCAACCCTCTCCCCGCCCAAATGGTAACACTAACACCACTGTGGATGCAGGCAACAATGCACTCACAACCATACTAAAAAATATGGAAGAGATGTAAAATGAAAATAAGGAACTACGCGGCCAGATGAAAGAGCATCAGGAAAGGGTCAATAAGATACTCGGTGCCCCAAAACTCCTGCCCAAACGAGACGTCGGCCGATTTGTAGAACAACCATACAACGAAGAAGCGGTCCCACATCACATTCCCAAAACCTTCAAAATGCCGCCATACTTGAAAATATATGACGGCACGACGGACCTCGAAGATCACATAGTTCATTACGTCACTGCAGTGAATGGCAACGACCTCTCGAAGGAGAAAGTGCCGTCTGTATTGTTAAAGAAGTTCGGCGAAACCCTAATAGGGGGAGACTTGACGTGGTACTCACAGCTACCGGCACGGTCTATAACAACGTTTTAGGAAATGGCCGATAAGTTTGTAATCACCCACGCGGGAGCCAAAAAGGCCGAGGCCAAGGTGAGTGACATATTCGTTGTCAGACAATCGCCCGACGAGGGGCTTAGGGACTTCCTTGCCCGATTCAACAGAGTCAGGATGAGCTTGCCAAATGCATATGAAAGTATGGACCTAGCGGCCTTCCAAAATAGGCTAAAAAGAAATGGGTCGAGGGCGACCAGAAAATTGCTGAGCAAACTCATGAAGTATCCCCCCACAACTTGGGAAGAAATTCACAACGCCTACTACGCCGAGGTCTGAGCAGACGAGGACGACCTCAATGGCCCAACTCAATGGCTAACATCAGTCCACCACATAATCAAGACGAGACCGCCGCATGATACCCGAAGAGATCACCCAGGCCCGCATCCCAACCATGATAGACACCACCCTTATGTTAGAATGGCTATTCCTTCATCTCCTCACCATATGGAAGGTTCGTCTAGGACAAATACACGGACTCAACTGAACGACAAAGGTATGCCCCCACCTTTATCTACTAATAAATTTTGCGTTTCCCCTTCAGAAATAGTGTACGCACTGGAAAAGCTCGGCCCAAAGGTGAAGTGGCCGCAAAAGATGAAGTCCGACCCAAACACCAGAAGGTCGAATGCTCTCTGTGAGTTCCACTAGGAACAAGGCCACAAGACCGAGGGCTTCATAGCCCTACGACAGGAAGTGGTAAACATGCTCAACCAAAGACACTTGAAAGAACTGATGAGCGACCGCGGAAGAGCCAACTTTGGGAGAGGGCGAGAACAACACCAAGGCCCCCCAAATCCACCCCCACCCGCACCATCCAGATGATCATCGGTGGGGGCGATGAAGCCACAATCAACCACGTGAAGTTCACCACCACGCACAAACTGAAGCGGTCAATCACATACGAACGGTATGATGACCTCGAAGACAGTATCATCTTCGATAAGTCGGATATCCATGGTTTGACTTTCCCTCACCTTGATGCTCTTGTTATTACTTTATGAATATTGGATATTGATGTGAGAATAATAATGGTCGACAATGGAAGCAACACATGTATTATCCACCCTCGAGTTCTCACCCAAATGGGACTCGAGGATAAGATAGTACCACGCTGCATAACACTGACAGGGTTTAACAATGCATTTGAACGGACTTCAGGAGAAATAACGCTACCCGTCCTGGCTGGGGGCGTCACCCTGGAGACAACGTTCCATATCATAAACCAAGATACAGCCTACAACGTCATCATAGGAAGACCTTGGATAAATTGCAAGAGAGCCATTCTATCCAGCCTGTATCAAGTAATCAAGTTCCCTACCCTGTGTGAATATTCAGCATCTGGGGTGAACATCGCACATCACAAGAATGCTATCGCATCGCCCAATACTATACATACACTCAAGAGTTGAAGGGATCAAGCTCAGAAGCATAACAATTACTAAAGTAGGGGACCAAACCCGATGAGAAAAACGACATCATCAAAGACCCTGACATTGTGGAGGCCACGGGGTCAATGGTAGAGGACCTCGACCCTGTCCAAATAGATATAAATGACACCAACAAAAAAGCCTACATCGGCCACAATCTCTCTGAACCAGGTAAATTTCATAAAGTTTTAATTGACAATGCATACCTATTCGCTTTTTCCCACGCAGATATGCCAGGTATCTCGAAGGACATCGCCACACACAAATTGAATGTAGATCCACTCTACCCGCTAGTACGGAAAATGAGAAGAAAATTCAACCCCGCAATCAATGAAGCAGTCCGCTAGGAAGTAGAGAAACTACTCGCCAACGACTCAATCAGAGAATCTAAGTACCCCAAATGGGTCGCCAATGTAGTCATGGTAAAGAAGAAAAACGGGAAGTGGCGTATGTGCGTAGACTTCATAGACCTGAACAAAGCATGCCCAAAAGACTCCTTCCTGCTGCCACATATCGAAAAACTCATCGATGCAACGACATGACACTAACTGCTAAGCTTCCTGGACGCCTATTCAGGGTATAACCAGATCCTCATGGAGGAGGAAGACCAGGAAAAGACCACTTTCATAACTCACAAAGGGACTTATTGTTATCGAGTAGTGCCGTTTGGATTGAAGAACGCTGGAGCAAATTATCAAAGGCTGGTCACCAAGATGTTCAAAGAACAACTCGAAAAAACAATAGAAGTATACATAGACGATATGTTGGTCAAATCCAAAAGGAAAGAAGATCATATCAATCACCTGAAAGAAGCCTTCAATATACTGAGGCAGTACGACATGAAGCTGAATCCCGAGAAGTGCGCCTTCGGTGTTACCTCGGGCAAGTTCCTCGATTTCCTGGTGTCCCAAAGAGTCATAGAAGTCAACCCCGACCAGATCAAAGCCATCGACGGAATACTTGAACTACTGACCAGCAAGAAACAGGTGCAAAATCTTACTGGTCGTATAGCCGCCCTATCGAGGTTTATCTCACGATCTTATGACAAATGCCACAAAAGTTTCAACGTCCTCAAAAAAGACACACTCCAGTGGAACTCGGAATGTGTCGAGGCCTTAAGAGAACTAAAGGCATATCTGTCCTCGCCTCCATTGCTCGCCAAAGCTGAACCCGGTGAATGCTTCCTGGTATATTTAGCCGTGTTAGAAGTAGGGGTAAGTGCAATACTCGTCTGTGAAGATAAAGGTACGCAATCTCCAATTTATTATATTAGTAAAACCCTGGTCGATGCCGAAACAATGTATCCCCACCTCGAGAAGCCGGATCTAGCACTGGTCATAGCTTCACGAAAGCTTAGACCTTATTTTCAGTGCCATCCCATATCAGTGGTCACGACCTTCCCCCCTTAGAAATATTTTACATAAGCCCCGAACTATCGGGAAGATTGGCCAAATGGGCCATCGAACTGAGCAAGCATGATATCACATATCAGTCGCGAACGACGATAAAGTCGCAAGTACTAGCCGACTTTGTCTCCAAGTTCAGTGCCAAGATAATGCTTGAAGTTGAGAAGGAAGCCTCTCATACTGCTCCCCACCTACCCGACCTATGGGTCTTGTACACCGATGACGCTTCTAACGCGTCAGGTTCAGGACTGGGACTCGTACTTGAGGTCCCAACAGGAGAGGTCATCCGCCAATCTATACGATGCCCCGATATGACTAACAATGAGGCCGAGTACGAGGCCGTGATTGCAAGACTAAAACTAGCTTTAAATATGGAGCCTGACGTGTCGTCCTTCGGTGGGACTCGTAACTCGTCGTGAACCAAGTCATAGGGACTTACCAGATCAAGGAGCAAAGACTACAAAAGTACCAAACGAAAATCCATAAACTACTACCGGAATTCGACGAATGTCGACTTGATCAAATACCTCGAGCCCAAAACACCGAGGCAGACAACCTCGCCAAGTTAGTAGCAGCAACAAAAAGCATAAATGGAAAGGGGAGCGTCGTCACACTACTCTACTCATTGTTAGATCAACTCGAGGTACACTCTGTAAACTTAAACTGGGACTGGCGCAACCGTATTATAACTTACTTGCAGGAGGAAACACTCCCGCCAAACAAAAAAGAAGCCAGAAAGCTCCGAATACAGGTAGCTAGGTTCAACATCATCGACAATGACTTGCACAAAAGGACGTTCGGCGGTCCCTTGGAAAAATGCCCGGGGCCAAACCAAACTAGACTAGTACTCGAAGAAGTACACGAAGTCCATTGCGGTGCCTATACCGGCAACCGAGCACTCGTCAGATGCCTCATATGGGCTGGCTATTATTGGCCCACCATGAAAAAAGAAGCTGCTGACTTCATAAAAAAATGCGAACAATGTCAAAAGTATGACCCAATGATACACCAAGCGGGCGAGCACCTCCACTCGGTCACGTCACCCTAGCCATTCATCAAATAGGGAATGGACATCGTAGGACCACTCCCGGCAGGTCGAGGTAATGTATGTTTCCTTTTAGTTTTGACTGACTACTTTTCCAAATGGGTAAAAGCAGGTGCTTTCACCCAAATAAGCGAACATGAGGTCATCACATTCATATGGAGAAACATCATATGGCGCTTCGATATCCCAAAGGAAATCAGTTGTGACAACGGGCTATAATTCACCGGGAAAAAGACCGCTGCATTCTTCGAGAAATGGCACATCAAGCAAATACTCTCCACACCATATCATCCCGCCAGAAATGATTAGGCCGGATCCTCCAACAAAACTATATTAAACAACATGAAAAAGAAACTTGAAGACTCCAAGGGACTGTGGCCAGAAATGCTACCAGAAGTGTTATGGGCATACCACACTACGCCAAAGACAAGCACAGGAGAAACTCCATACTCATTGGTCTACGGCACATGCTCAGTCATACCAGTCGGGGAACCAAGCCTAAGATAATCCAATGAAAGCAGAAAAAGAAACGGCGAGAACAGGAAGCAAGACCTCGACGAGATAGAAGAACGAAGAGATATGGCATACATAAGAATGATAGCCCAAAAACAGCAAGTAGAACGGTACTACAACAAAAAGGCCAAAGTCAGACCACTCAAAGTCGGGGACTATGTGCTCAAGGCTAAAACACAAGCAAGCAAAGACACAAGGGAGGGCAAGTTAGGAACCAACTAGGACGGACCGTACAAAATCACTGCAGCAGTTAACAAAGGGTCAATTCAACTAAAGACAATGGAAGGGAAGCTGTTACCAAACAATTGGAACGTCGCTCACCTCAAATACTTCAACTTCTGAAAACAGATACCCTCTAAGTCGTACTCTTTTTCCCTCACTCGGGTTTTTTATCCTAAGATAGGTTTTACCGAGGAGGTTTTTGAACGAGGCGATGAAGGGGGCGCCTCGAAGTCCAAGTTGGCTATTCATCGCTCCACCTATCGACCACTCCAACCATAATGATGAAGGGAGTAGGTAGACGAAGAACTTCTCAAATGTATATATTGACCAAAGTATGTAATATTCTCGAATGAAATGAATAAACAAAGCAACATGCAGCATACTTCGCACAACTATAAATGGCTCCACATCCTACATTCTACACTTACATTGGACCTCGTTCGAATTACTTACATTCGACCTCCTTCGAATTACCAACATTTGACCTCACTCGAATCACTTACATTCGACCTTGTTCGAATTACCAACATTCGACCTCACTCGAATCACTTATATTCGACCTCGCTCGAATTACCAACATTCGACCTCGCTCGAATCACTTACATTCAACCTCATTCGAATCACTTATATTCGACCACGCTCTAATCACTTACATTCGACTTTGTTCAAATCACTTATATTCGAACTCGTTCGTATCACTTACATTCGACCACGTTTGAATTACCAACATTCGACCTCGTTCGAATTAATTACATTCGACCTCATTCATATTACCAACATTCGACCTCGTTCGAATTACTTACATTCGACTTTATTCGAATTACCAACATTCGACCTTATTCGAATCACTCATATTCGACCTCGTTCGAATTACTAACATTTGACCTCGCTGGAATTACTAACATTCGACCTCGCTCGAATCACTAACATCCGACCTCGCTCGAATTACTAACATTCGACCTCGCTCGGATTACTAACATTTGACCTCGCTCGAATTACTAGCATTCTACCTCGCTCGAATCAGTAACATTGACCTCGCTCAAATATTTTACATTCGACATTTCTCGAATTATTCACATTCGACCTTGCTCAAACTTTCCTACGTCTTGCCAAAGATTGACCCCAAGTCATCCTATGATCAGCCTCCTAAGAACAACAACACAACATAATAAGACAAGCAACAAGAAAGCAAAACATACAGCAAAAGGTAACCATTCCATTATAAATTGATCAGGTTACATGACTCGTATTCTTTTTACAATGGGCTCGAGTGCGCCCTCACAAAAACAACAAAGCAACCCAAAATCAAATGCAAGGCCCTACGCCGCGTCATCCCCTTCAGCATATTCATTGTCGTACCAAGGATCGGAGGAAATCCCATCCACGACATCATCATCGTCGTCCCCACCAGGCGAATCAAGCACATAACCATAAGCTTCATGGGCTGCCCGCGCCTTAACATGAACATCGACGAGCTCCTCCTCAGAAACCTTCCCGACAGCCCTCAAAGACCTGTACACATCTAGATGAGCCTCGACATGAACCCACATCTCGTATAACTCCCGCGATACACTCACATCGGGGAGGCTTGAGAAGTAGACGGTCGAGCCAGTTGTTCCTTCTTAGCCCTTAGAAGCATGATCTGCTCATTTAACCTCGCCAGCTTCGCCTCTAAACTCCCAACTTTCTCCTCTAACCTCGCCATCTTAAGCGCTGAAGTCTCCACTTTATTGGCCCGCTCAGACCTGTAGACACGCAGGGTGCCCGCCAGAGCTACCGCCTCCGCTATCTAGGCCGTCCTGATCCTCTCCGCCAATCCCTACTCCTCGACTTTGGCGCCCAGCTCGGTCCTCAGATCGGCAGTCCTCGCCTCGCTCTGATCGAGCTCGACCTTCAAAGACACCACTCGTGCCTGAAGGTCTGATTTCTCAGCCATTATCCCCTTTCCCAATTCAAGCTCGTCCAGACTTCAATGCCTCCTCCAACTCACTACACTGGCTCATAGCTTTCATAATCTCCCCGTCCTTCTCTTTAAGCACCTCATCCTTCCTCCCAAGCTCATCACTCGGCTCCTGGAAACATTCCTGACCACCTTCCGGTACTTAGAGCGGTACTCTCTATACTTGGACTCTATCCTCCTATATTGAGCTACCCTCTCCTCGTCCCGCCGGTCACATTCAATGTCGAGGATAAGAGTCTAGTAAACAAAGAGAAATTGGTTAGCCAAGATAAAGCGATGCTAGTGAAACATGCGAAAGCTCAGGAAAACTACTCACCCGCAAGGCCATCCCAGAAATGCCAAGAGAAAGGTCAGCGTCTTTCAAAGTTTGCAACGTCCTGTTCTCAGTCTCAGCACACAAAGGGGCGAACGACAGCGCCATGCGCTCTGTGTCAACCAAAAGTTTGAAGTCTACAGAGATGAAGATAGTGCGATTGGGACCCTCCATTATTATCTCCACGCGAGTCATCCTCTCAGTGAAGGCTCATACCTCTTCGGGTTCCATGTCAGAGCCCGAATTGACGCCCCCTGCGTGGGAATCACCACCTTTCCCCGCCATTGACGAAGAGCTACCTCCACGACCCGTGCGAATGCTTCGCCTCTACCATCCCTCTCGACCCTGAACCTCTCCTTCATAACAGACTCGGACATAACAACCTTTTCTACAGCCGAAAACGATTCCGGTCCTGCCCTAAAGGCCACAACCCTTTTCGTCTCTTCAACAAAATGGTCTTCCCTGTCTCCACACTTTCTCTTCCTCGACGAAGGTTACTCACCATAAGAAGGCTCGTCGGTAAGAAGAAGAACCTGCTGAGAGGGGGTGACGCCAGGAATGATGACGCTTGAAGAATCGGGTTCCTCTGCCTGCTGAGTCTCGACTTGACCTCGCACAGATTCGACTAAAGCAAACTCCCTCGCGGCCGAGGTCACCTTCTGATGGAAGGAAAGGGCAGGTATCTTCGCCTTCTTAGAACCATCCGACCTGACACAAATGAGGAGTTAATTCAGAAAGCGATAAAGGACAAAATCAAACAAGGGAATAAAAATACTTATGAGACGGGACCTTCGGTCCGTAACTCTTATGGAAGGAAGCCTAATCACGAATCCCCACAACATGAGGCAGAACGCGAGCTAATCAACCCTCCATATCCAAAATAAGGGAGGGAGAATGCTTCACAATTGAAAATAAGAAGGCGGTAAACGTATCGGAAGCCGAAAAGGAAAGAAAGTAAGTAACAAAGAACGAATGGCGGAGGGTACGAGAAGACACTTACAACTATAATTCCACTTCTCAGGAAACCCGGCCGGGTCCGCCACCAAGTGTTCAATTCTAACAAAGAAATATTTGCGCCAGGGAAGCCGACTCGCCTTATCGTCCATCTCGACCACTAATCCCTTTGTACCGCAATTCCGCAAGTGTATTAGAGTGCTTTGAAGAAAGTAGGTGAAAATAGGTGCAATAAATGGCGGAGGTCGACCTCGCAACCGGCCAGTTTCACATATTTGGCCAGCATCAACAAGACCTTATATAGGTAAGGGGAAAGCTATGCCAGGCAAACATCGTAGAAGCGGCAAAATTCTTCGGCTAACTGTGGAAGAGGCAAAGTGTAGCCAATCGTGAATGGGTAGGCGTAGAAGGCACAGAACCTAGGCCGGTGAACCTGAACTGTATCACCCCCCGCAGGTACGACCTCGATATAAGAAGGGATGCGGTATTTAGCCTTCATCTCAGCCAACTCGGTCTCCCCCGATTTAGAAAGTTCAAGTTCAGGAGCAGGACCAGGTCTTTTAGGAAAATTGTTCCTAGCCGCAGGGTTTCTAGGCACCACCTCTTCAACGGTAGGGAAGCTATCACCCCCCTCAACTGAAACCTCTTCATCGGCAGGAAGAATGGCCACTGATAAAGGAGTGGCATCAGAAACATCGTCATGACTATGAGGAGAGATCGACATGACGGTTAATATGATATGAGCAACAGTATGGAAGACAAGGTTGGTGATCAAGAGAGGAATTCGAAACTAAGAGTGAAGAAGTCACATGAAGTAGAGAAGAAATGTGCAAGTAAGAATAAGTACCCAAGAAGAAAGAGACAGTAAAACTTTCAAATGAAAAACCCTTTCCCTATTTATAGGGTTGGGTGACACCAAAATTGAGGCCAAAAGCTATCTGTATCACAAGAATCGAAGCATCAACAGTGCAGACACTGCATTGGGAAGATGTGTAATGATGACGCGCGTGACAATGACAGCATCTGACGTCACTTACGCCAATTGCGGCCTCGCCAGTCATTAATAGCATGGTTTCGACCAAATTTCTCTCATAACGGGCATGGTGTAATCCAGTCATCAAGGGCGAAGGGTCCACGACATTAATAAGCGGAGGGACTAACTGTATTGGTCTAAATTTGGACCAAACTTAATGGCTACATTGGTCGTGGCGAAGTCTACGTCGGCCAATATTTGGAGACGAATGACCGACCTCGAAAAGGGTCGACACTGGGTCGAATAGAAGAACGGATGATAACGACAGGATAATTTTAGGTTAGGAAGAGAGAATGGAATATTATCTCCCTTTTACTTTTTAGGGTTTCAAAAGAATGTTCCCTATATATAGGAAAGGAAGAAGGGAAAAAAGACATCTGAAAGAACACTTTGTAATATTGACTATTGAAGAATATACAACACTTGTCTTTTCCATTCATTCTCTAGTTAAAAGAAACATTTTCATATACAAGATCCAAGAGCCTTGTTTTCCACTCACACTTCCTATCATACGTGTTACTGACAAAGAGATAGTTGACTCCTATCACTTGATATTTTGGGCTAGATATCCTTTAATATTACATTTATTGTCATTGCATGCATTTAATCCGCATACTCACTTGTGTATTCATTATCAATCATCATCAGTATCTTTGCCTAGAATTTATTATTACAACACTCTAATTCATTCTGCTCGTCATCAAATTCATAGATTTGACATGTAACGACCCGATCGGTCATTTTGCGTTATCGGACCTCGTTTCCCTAAATGAGATTTATTTTGAATTTATAAGTACCACGCTATTTCAAACAAGGGATAAGTAAATTTGTGAATGTGAGAGGGTAAGCAAATCGAAAAAAAAAAAAGAGTTCCGTCGAGGTTTGACATTTTGAAATAAAATACGGCCCGAGCTAAAATACCCGATATTTATGGACTAGTACCATATAAGATACCACATGGCCATAATAGTAAGGTGTGTGGAAAGTGAGTAATATTTTAAGTAAGTTGAAATAATTCTTAATTATGCGGATAATTAGTTAATTGTCGGGTAACAGGACATTACCTAATTACCTAATAAGTGGATAAAGATTAAATTTTTCCTACCTTTCCCCAACGTGGCAGCTAGCCATATTCTAAAGAAATGACTCTTAGTCATTTCTTAATTAGGTGGCAACTTAAGTCATTGAATACAAGACACCTCAACTCTAAAGACTTTCCATTATCTTGACAATTGAAGTTATATACACCCTTTCAATATAAGTTATTCCAGAAAGATCATATATATGTATCGTAGACTTTGCTTTTGGTGCCAAGGCAACTTATAGTGTTCTTATATTGTAGAATAACAAGTATTCATGAGACTAAGATAAATCAAACATGTTTCATTTGCATCTCTCATTATATTTTGATTGAACTTTAGTAGAATTGATCCCAAATACCTATCGGAAAGGAATCAGTCCAACCTCCTAAGTGCACTTATGTACCACTACAAGAAATTTTCCTCCAACTCCTTGTTAATCACTGACAGAAGAATGATCAAGTGTTGATTCTTGTATACAAGATTGTATTACGTGATATATAAAATAACCTATCATTAGACGTTAGAGATTTCCTACAAGTTTTAAAAAAAAAAATTCTTGCAATCAAACAATTCCAACGAGAATTATTAGCACCTTAGGAACGTAAACTTTTGCGGTTCTAAAGGAGTACGGTATAATATTTTTCAAAAATATCATACGGATTTTTCCTACTCCAGTTACGAGTCCTCAGGTGTAGAGTTCGGAGTTGCGGGCGCGTTCTTGGTCCGAGAGGTAGATTCGACACGAGGTGAGTCTCCTTTATAACCTTGTAAGAAGGAATTATCCCCATAGGTATTCTATATGCTGTGTTTAATTGTGTTGGGGGATACGTGCGTACCACGTGACGAGAGTCCGTACATAGCGACTATTATGCTATGTCGGGTAGTCTTAGGGCTCACAAACATATCCTATGTGCCTTATATGTATCTTTGGGTGTATTTCAAGTTGCTTATTACTTTTGAATTAGTATGCAAAATGGTAGAAGGTTTCCTCTTAATTTCCAGTGAATTAATCTTTGTTACAAGTATAGCCTCTACTGATATATATATATATATATATATATATATATATATATATATAT
>ML260712.1:3985-121107 GCA_005239495.1 Nicotiana undulata | reverse complement strand
CCAAGCTGCTCAGGATTCAAGGCCACAAACCGACCACCACTTTCAAAACTGACAAAATTTTCTCTGTTTGAAACAGGAACAAAGCAGTGCAAAAGTTTGCTCAAAGACACACACACAAAAAACAAAAACGACAAAGGTAAGTTTCTCAAATCTTTGCCTTTATGTGTGTGCATAAAATCTTGCCATTGCTCTTCGATTTTTTCTCCTAGGATAAAATGTCCTAGTCTAATGGATTCTCCAATAAAAATCTTAGTCTGATGAATTTTTCTCCTAAGATAGAAAACCTAGTCTGATGAATTTTCTCCTAGGATCGAAATCTTAGTCTGATGAATCTTTCTCCTAAGATAACAAAAAAAAGACCTAGTCTGATGAATCTTTCTCCTAGGATCGAAATCTTAGTCTGATGATTTTTTCTCCTAAGATAGGGACCTAGTCTGATGAACTTTCTCCTACGATCAAAATCTTAGTCTGATGAATCTTTCTCCCGTGATAGAAGACCTAGTCTGATGAACTTTCTCCTAGGATCAAAATCTTAGTCTGATGAATCTTTCTCCTAAGATAACAAAAAAAATGACCTAGTCTGATGAATTTTCTCCTAGGATTAAAATCTTAGTCTGATGAATCTTTTTCCTAAGATAACAAAAAAAATGACCTAGTCTGATGAATTTTCTCCTAGGATCGAAATCTTAGTCCGATGAATCTTTCTCCTAAGATAAGAGACCTAGTCTGATGAACTTTCTCCTAGGATCAAAATCTTAGTCTGATGAATCTTTCTCCCAAGATAAAAAAAAAACCTAGTTTGATGAACTTTCTCCTAGGATAGACGTCTTAGTCTGATGAATCTTTCTCCTAAGATAAGAAAACCTAGTCTGATGAATTTTCTCCTAGGATAATTTATAAAAAAAAACGAAACAAAAATAAGAAGAAGTCTTGTTCTAGAAGAAAAAAAAATAGTTTATTTATGTTCTCAGAAAATAAGCATCGGGGCATTTTGTTTAAAAGAATGATTGTTTTAAACAAAACGAAATTGAAAAGAAATCCTTCTTGGTTCGTTTTTAGCATGGGGTATACACGACCTAGTTGATGCCGACATAAGGTATACACTCCCTAGTCGATGATTTTGCCAACACAGGGTCTCCATTCCCTAGTTGATGCCAACATAGGGTATACATTCCCTAGTTGATGATTTTCCAACATAGGGTCTCCACTCCCTAGTTGATGATTTTCTAGCATAGGGTCTCCAATCCCTAGTTGATTATTTTCCAACATAGGGACTCCATTTCCTAGTTGATGCCAGCATCAGCTGATGCCGACATAACTCGATGCCAATATAGGGTCTCAATTCCCTAGTTGATGCCGGCATAACCCGATGAATCTCATTTCCATACACCGGCATAACCCGGTGATCTTTTCTTGGTGACATCATAACCTGTCAATTCTCTTCCAACATAGGGTCTCCAACCCCTAGTTGATTTTACCTTTGGGCATAGGGTATCCACTCCCTAGTCTACAATAACTCCGGGTGCACTGTTCCCGGCTTTTCAATGCTTTCAATAATAAAGTAGCATAGATTTCGTTACAATAACTCACGAATTTTTTTTAGTGAAAACTGGGGCAGAAAATTTCGTTCGTTTGTTTTGATTTTGCGCAGGTTGGATTCAAAAAGACCATAAGAAGAAGTTTTGATCCAGAATAAAAGAAAAGAAGAAAAAGAGGTGAACCCCAAAGTGCAGAAGGGGGAAATACGTGGACTATTTAGGACGAGATTGAAGTCATCCGTTTTGTATATCCTGCCTGGATCCGAAAAGCTGAAGAAGATTTAACCAACACCTACAAAGAACAAGCATCAAGATTCAGATCGGAGTCTGTACGAAGAAACAACCAAAACTCAAGATCAAGCTTCAGAAGATCCGTAGATAGAAATCTTGTAACTCGTAGTTGATAGGCTTAGTTAGTCTTTTTCATTTGGATTTTGATGTAATAGCAGGACCATGAACCGGAGCCTCAGACGGAACCTCGCTCGACTCTCGCACTTATCACTCCATCACTCCAAAACTTCCAGAACTACACTGACCTGATTCCTTTATAGCCAAGGATATGTAGGCAACCTCCGAAGCAAGGTTCGGTCAAACCTTTTTCAAAATGCTTCCAAATGGAGTACCAAACGGGAAAAAATTGCTTGTGGTTGCTCACATTATCTTTGCCCGAAAACCCTTCATGTTCTCGAGCAAAGAAGGGCAGCTGTGAACACCCAATTTTTGCCCCGCATGGGAATTACACCTAAAAATAATCAAAATATAATTTTAATAAATTTTAGGAGTTTTTCTTTATTTAGTTGCATTTCATGTAGGTTTAATATTTTAAAATTATAGAAAAATCATAAAAAATTGTCACATTTTTTCATTTCATGTAATCTTAGGTTTAATTCGCATTTTTAGAAATTAATTACCCTTTAATAGATAGATTAATATATAAAAATTACAAAAAATACATTAGCTTAATCAATTAGTTTATTTAATTAGTTAAAATGTTAGTTAGTTCGTTTTGATAAATGAAATTTAATTACTAGTAAGATGACTATTTTTGAAAGATAAAATTTGCTCTTGTTTCAAGTTGGCCTAATTTCAGAGCCCAAATCTCAGGCCCTACCAAATTCCCCACATTCCAACCCTACTCCCCTCCTCTATATAATAGAGACCTAATGAGAGACACATAGAGAGATCTTCCCCCCTAAGAAAAAAGAAAAAAGGCAGCCGCATCTTCTCCTCAATACCTCCATTAGAGCCCCAACAGTAGTGAAAGTGTAGCCATAAAACTTCCGCTAAACCACAGAAAACCTCCATTAACACCACCACATGAATCTACCAAAACCAGTGAAAGTTCAGCCTTAAAACACCTCTTAAACCTCCCAAAAATGCTCCAGTTTGGCGATCGAGTAGGC
Source organism: Nicotiana undulata (assembly GCA_005239495.1). Classification (NCBI taxonomy): domain Eukaryota; kingdom Viridiplantae; phylum Streptophyta; class Magnoliopsida; order Solanales; family Solanaceae; genus Nicotiana; species Nicotiana undulata. Next base: position 118,166 of record ML260712.1, on the reverse strand, counting down.
AAGGTCAGTCGAGTTTTCCCGTTCGAGCTCCGGCGAAAGTCTTTCGTTTCTTTCAAGTTTTTGGACGTCGCTCTCATTTGAACAATACAATTGTCGTACAACTTTACGTGGAGATTTTATCGTTCAATCAAAATCTTTGGCCTTGGCTCTGTTTTGAGGTTCTCCTCTTACTTTGTCTCTGATTTTTTTTTTAATTATCAGCCTATATGTGCTTTATTGGATTTTGTTTAACTATTTTGAGTTGATATTTATTGGTTCTAAATAGTCTTCTGTTGAGCTTAATTTCAAATGGACGTTTAAGTGTACATGCGTGAACTTTTGCTTTAATTATCTGTCGTAGTCCTTTGTATTAATTTTATTGTTATTCTATATCTTTGAAATTTTGTGAACTTCCATACAAAGGGACGAGCTACTAAGTGGTTTGGAGTAGCTGGTTTAGAGTGAATAAGTTTGTTAATGCAATTGGAGCTCTATTTGTTTTCAATTTGATTTTATCTTTCCAAAGTAGTTGAATCTCGCTAATTTTCTTATTTGTTAACAGAGGATGTACATTTATTCATAAGCTAGCCCATCTTCAATAATTTTTTCAATCGCTAGTTTGTTTTAGGTGCGATAAATAAATAAATTATCGTGGCCATGGTTACGGTTTTCCGTGGCATGGTCATGATACCTAAACCCCAACTCGAGTGTGCATTTCACGTGACTCGATCACAACTTCGAATATCAAACAATAATAAAATTTAACATGTTGTGAATCGCGGGTGCATTTCATGTGGCACGGTTCGCAACATGTACCAAAATGACAAGTGTACGACATCGTGACTTGTTTCAACATAAATTCATAAATATCAAAATTGATTTATCCCCCGTAAAGCTAAAAATACCTCTTTTAGATAAAATTCCGAAATTTAGAGAATAATTGAATATCGCCTCAAATAGGCATTTTTAACCATAATGATCGTAGTCTTGAATATATAATCTACACTCGGGTGTGGCAACTCATGTCCCCGACTTTAACTCAAAACAATAATAAAAATCACATGTTGTAATTGCAGGTGCATTTCATGTGGTGCAGTTATAACGTGTCCAAAACAAACAAGTGCACGCCATCGTGACTTGTTTCAAGATAAATCCATAAACGTCAAAAGCGGTTAAAATTTAAAAGGCTAAGCGCACAATAGGCTAAAACACGTAAACAATCAGATAATTTAAGCCAAATATTAATAGCAAGTGACCGTGCTAGAACCACGGAACTCAGGAATGCCTAACACCTTCTCCCGGGTTAACAGAATTCCTTACTCGGATTTCTGGTTCGCAGACAAATCAAAATAGAGTCAAAATTCCTCGGTTTGGGATTTTTAAAATAAATGGTGTCCCGGAGCATCGTCAAAAACCCGGGTGGCGACTCTAAAATAATAAATAAATCCCAAATTCGAATAATGTCACTTAAAGTGGAAAAACTCCCTTATTACCCTTCATTAATCCTGGGTAGTGAAAAAAGGAGGTGTGACAAAATCAACCCAAATTTCCTTTCCATCATTTGTTACACAACCTTTAGCACTTTGATACATTCAACAATTGGGTTCATTATCATTTCGTTCATTTGGTAGCACTTCCTTTCATACCGAGATATTCAAGCATATGGCGGGTTTTGTACATGATAGAGTAAGTACAAGGAATCACAGTTCACAATCTTACATAGCATGGTGGCATGGAAAATCAACTAAGGCATTCAGAGAACAGAACCCTTCATCTCATTATAATAGAACATATGATTCAAAAACAATAAAACCCGGAATACATACCGAATGCTCGGACACCAACAAGGCGACTGTATAAAGATTAATGTTAGCCATACATACCTCGAGTCGGAATTTCCCTTCAATATCTATTCTCAAACCACCGGACCTTCTAACGCCTTCAGTCTAATTTACAAGATGACATGTTTAGACTTAGAGTTAGAAATCATGAACTCATTTGGGAATTTCATCAAACACTATGTGATCCCTTAGATCAACTAAACCTTTTTTTAGTGAAATACTACTCAAACTTGCTTCCCTTTACTAGATTATGGAAGACTATTCACATGCATGCAAGGTCTTTACTTTCATCCTCAAGAACCAACCTATGTGTGTTTCATTCCTAACTAACATCTGAGAATTTGGGGAAATAGGGTGAAGACTTACCTCTTGTGGTGAAGAAGACACAAGTACTCGAAGATTTCCAGGCCTGCGTAGAGGTGGTGGACTGATTTGATGAAGAAGATGACTTTCTCTCTCTAAACTCACTCTCCCTTCTCTCTATTTTAGTCAGATAGATGTTAAAAATGAAGGGGGGGGGTGTGTTTTATTAAACTAGGGGTCGGGTTTTAAAATAAAAAATTAGAATCCCCGAAGCAGAAAATGCGGTTAGGAATGCGATCGCATTCCTGCTATGCAGTCCGCATTCCTGCTATGCAGTCCCCATTCCTGTCGCATAAATGACCCTCATCTGGGCCATAAAGGAAAGCAGGCTGCCCAGGTATGCGACCACTATGCGGTCCACATACCTGTTATGCGATCGCATAGTGCGTCGCATAACTCCCTCCGCAAGAATCAAGGTGCAAGAATGCGACAACTATGCGGCCTGCATTCTCAAAATGCGATCGCATCTTGGGCCGCATAGCTTTCCTTGAAATGGACAGCAACTGTCCAGGTATGCGACCCCTATGCGGTCTGCATACCTGATCTGCGATCGCATAGTGGACCGCATATCTGCGCAATTCTGGGAAATTATATCTTTTAAGTCCCGGGGTACTTTGACTTCAAAAAGGTGTGTGTTTTAAGAATTCATACAGTTATAACAACATGGGAGCCTACCCGGGCATCGTTTTTAGTTAAAAAGTTTACGGGTCTTTACACCAGGTCCATCCCTTATGGACATAAACACGGGCAGATTCAAGCATGTGGGATGCACGTGAAGGAGATTGTATACGGCGAAATCGGGAAGGCCAATTTTACGTCTGTTATGACATTCGGTGGTTTATTCGTGTACGGTCCGAGATATGTTCCGAGGTTCGACCTCGGATGTTCCTTTTGATTCAACTTCGAGGTCGTACGTGTTTAAGATCAACGTAAGGAGGTAGCACGGAGATTGAGGCAGGCAACTCTTTGATAAAGTACAATTCCGTACTCCAACATTAAATAGTAGTATCATAGACGAATCTTGGCAATAAATGCTGATGTACTATGTTGGGACTCCCCCTCTTATAAAAAGGGGACCCTTGTCATTTTGTAAAGGACACATTATTATTAAATACAGAACACAGGAAAATTCTCTGCATTAATATCAAAACATTCTCTATTTCTCTTTACTAGCTCATTTACTCGCATTTATTGCTTTCCGTTACTTGTTCTTCATTTATACCTTATCATTGATCATAAATAGTGTGCCCCAATGCCTACAAGCCTGTTATAGCTCGACCGACTGTCCGACCCAGGCCCCGAACCTCGGTCTCAAGGACCCTCGATGTCAACAATCGAGCCTTTAACTTAAGGCGTTCTGGTTTTCTTTTCTTCAGCTTTCTAACTGCTTTTGTTATACCCTACCCTAACGCACTTAACTACAATTGTTCGATAACTGGTATTAAGATAAATCACGTATTTTTAGAACCACTTAACTAAATCTAATTGTACTTACCATTTTCACGGTAAACAGTTTAGCGCCCACCGTGGGGCTAAAGAAAATAGTGATTGGCTTAGTGCTAGTTCGTCGAAAAAACGCAAGTTATCTTTCACGCTTTTGTTGTCCAAAGAATCTTTGATTTCAGGCGAGAATGTCTAACTCGGTGAACGCACGCGAAAACAACGGCGTCGAAGACCGTGGAGAAAACAGAGTAGTTGTTTCAGGCGCTAGTGCACCGCCACAAAACCTTGAGGGTGTCCCAAACCCAAACCCGGTGGACGTGGGCTCGCGAAATACCCAACACATCGATGTCAGTTCCCGCACCAACGGTGACACACGCCCTGCGGGAGAACAGGAGGTTTAGAACACCCCGGTTCAGGTGGAAAGACAGGTAAGCCTTCACGATATTTTCGAAATATTGCAGGCACAACAGTTGGCGATCGCTCAACTACAAAGCCAGCAAAAGACCCTGAGCACTATAGCTTCACGGGTGGCTCCTAGAGTCGAGAAGGTTCCGGAGAGATCGAGCAACGAGGGGTCAGCTACCGATCCAACCATCATAAAAATGCTCGAGGACCTCATCAAGAGAATCGACTCGGGTGAAAAGAGGATAGAAGCAAATGACAAAAAGGTGGAGACCTACAACACTAGGGTCGACCAAATTCCGGGTGCACCCCCGATCCTGTAAGGCGTGGACTTGAAAATGTTCATGCAAAGACCTTTTCCTTCGAGTGCGGCCTCGAAGCCCATCCTGAAGAAATTCAGGATTCCCTACCTGGCAAAATACAATGGGACTTCGGACCCCAACGAGCACATCAACTCCTACACTTGTGATGTGAAGGGACATGACTTAAAAGAAGACGAGATCGAATCCGTCCTGTTAAAAACGTTTGGAGAAACACTGTCGAAGGGGGCCATGATGTGGTACCACAACCTTTCCCCCAATTTGATAGATTCATTTGCCGTGTTGGCAGATTCTTTCATAAAACCACATACCGGAGCCATCAAAGTTGCAACCAGGAAGTCAGGCGTCTTCAAAATAAATCAGAGGGAAAGCGAGATACTACGGGAATTTGTATATCGCTTCCAAATGGAAAGGATGGAGTTGCCGTCGGTATCCGATGATTGGGCGGTACAGGTCTTCACTCAAGGCCTAAACGAATGAAGCTCAATAGTTTCGAAGCAGATGAAACAAAACTTGGTTGAATACCCTGCCATCACTTGGGCAGATGTACACAACTGATACCAGTCAAAGATTAGGGTAGAAGATGACCAATTGGTGTCGCGCCCCCTATTTCCCCAAGCACTCCTTTCGGGACCGGTTTAAAAGGGTTTATGACATTGGTTGAGACAACTCGTTCCTTCTAGGAAGGGGGTTTGCATATATGAAGAGTCGCCACCTAATGATTTTTAAGGTGCGTTAGGGCACCTATCATAGGTTCATTTACCACTACATTCAATGAAATACCCAGTATGACACTCCTCGAAGAGAGGCTACACGTGGTATTAACACACTGGTCATCATATCTATATCTACCCTTTCCCACCCCGTAAAGGTAATTAAAGCGAGTGTTGGTCTCGACCTCTATTGCATGATGTTACCCGTCCCTTCCTATTAGTTTCAGATGAATTTAGGACTTCTATCCTATAAGGGGGGGGGGGGGTTTCTAGGCAGACCCTCAAGTTTAAAGGTAAAATACTAGTGCGACATATAGAGAAACAAATAAGACTATAGATAGGGGTAACACATAAACATGAAAGGGGCTCAAATACCTCCACAGATAATGCAAGTAATCAGCATGACTCAAACACAATTAAGGTCCGGGTTTAATTCATATCCTAAACATGGTATCTAAGTGGTGACAACAAAGAGGGACAAAGTTATTGCATAACTCAGAGAGGAAGTCCTAATCAGTTTTGCCTACTGGTTTTAAACATGCTGATAGTTAAACAATAATCACAAAAAAAACAGTTCCAGTTTTATTTTTTATGGTTGATTACCTAAGGCTTGCCTAGGCGTGGGATCATACTCAATAGTTATCCAAAATTGTAGACAGTTTTAGGTTGTTCTGCCTAAGAGCATGCAGTTCTGAGTATGGCATAATATACAGAGATTAATTAACAGTTGTTATGGCGAAGTGAACTGTTTCATACTTCAGTAATTAGGCTAAGTGTAATTGGGCGAATATGATCCTAGAACATGATATCTAATGCAGAGACATGTAGAATAACTTAAAACAGGATTTCTAAATGCACATCGAATTGTGCACAACTTTAGAATAGGCAGAAGTGACAGTTTATTTTAATGTTGTTTACCTAAAAACAAGATTTCTAAGTGCGTAGCATAGTTGTAGCATGATGATTGCATGAATAAAAGTTTGTGCTTACACATTTATCCTAAGACAGGATTTCTAATTGAATTTCAGAATAACCAGAATCACATAGTGACAGTTTATGTTGGTGTTATTAGTTGCCTTAGAGACAGAAGTTCTAAGTGATGGTGAGATGCTGAAAAACAATATATAAATCCTAGGGAGCATGATATCTAATGCATGTCATGCTTTGTGTTATGCCTACACATGGAGTCTATTGCACACAGAAGAAAGTAAACCTAGGAAGAATGGTTTCTACCCTTGATTACGCTATGGTATACATAGTACCCTCCCATTTTTCACTATCCAACCCCAGAGTTGTTTTACAAATAATTATTATAGACCATTGAATATGAATTACATAACTGAAATATAAAATAAGAAGCTATCTATAGGGAGCCTGCAGTATAGGCCCAAATATCCATGTCCTCAATGCCAAGTATTGTTTCACATCCTTTCTCATAATCCGGGCATGTCAGAGTTCCCTAAGGACCTCAAGGGATCCAAGGCAGTGCTCACACCCAGATTTCATAGCCACAGTAGAGAGTAAGTGCACTGTGGAAGGGCTAGCCTTGTGTGTCAAAGTTCAGAGGGAGCTCAAGGGTCCCGAAGCAATGCTCACACAAAGGGGGCAGAACTTAAGAAGTCTAAGAGTAGACTGAGAGTGCTTGACATAGTTTTGAAAGAGATGTTGAGTAGGAAAACAATTATATACAAGAAAGACTGATTTTATAAAGGAGTTTTGCAAAAGGACTTTATTCAGTAAAACGACTTGACAAAGAGTAAGACAGTCAAAACACATTCATCTCAGGATCAGAACAGTATACCAAGGCAGGTTCAACCAACACAAACAAGGTAGTGAGGGATTGGGGACACATAAAGTACAGAGTAATAAACTTATAACAGGCAGAAGTACAAAGAGGTATAGGATAGAAGCTCTTAAGGGGGTTCAGGGAATTGGGGTATAACATAGTATATGATTAGACTAAACACAACAATATCAAACAGCCCAAGGCAGTAAAGTATGCCCCTAATCAAACTAATGTACAAACCTAAGAGTAGAGCAGAAACATTGAAACAGATATAAGTTCGCAAAGCATAACATGAAGTAGGGAATTTAATTACATGTTGAACAACAAAAAAAGAGGTAGAAGCATATCAGAAACACAATGAACTGAAGCAACAATGGAAACATGTTGGTTTGAGATTTGAATTGAATTAGAACATACCAGTGAAGTGAAGGCAGTAACACAAAGTAGAAAATAAGAGAGCACAATAGTTAGCCTTGGCTTGCAGCCGGCTAACTTAAAGTAATAGTAAGTAGCACAGAAGAGAGAACATAAAGTTTAGTTGTGTGAGAGAGAGTTATTGAACCAGTGAGTTCCTATACTTAATGAAAGAGTGGTGTATATATATAGTTTGAAAACAGATGGTAAATAAGGTAAAGTCCATAATAATAATAAATAAGGGATCAACATCAATCAACATATAATCAAAGTAAGTATCCCCTTCAATTAAGGAGTCAATTTCAAACGGTAATATGCAGACAACAAATAAGGAAAGATACCCTATGTGAATGCATATAACATATAAGGAAATAACTTAAGCATAATACAAGTAATTAGTCTAGGTTCAAAATATTTCAATTAAGAAAATAGCATAAGAATCCATGTGATAGCATAGACGACCAACAATAAGGCAAGGAAATAATTTAAATATTGAAAAATCAGTAAGGGAATCCTCACAAGAGATCAATGAGATAATAATTGAAGGAAATTGGGGGTTAAACAAGAGTAGTACTGATTCCTGTGAGTACACGAAATAAACACACAATAGGAATGAAAAATCAGAGATTCATGTAACAATCACATAGAATCAGGGATTCGAATAGGAATAACATCAATTAAAGGAAATTAACACGAATTAGATAGATAATAAGCAAGAAGTCGGAAACCCTAGTAGTGAAATCATACGAAATTAGGGATTCACATGAATTACAGAGTAAACAATGATGTAAGCGGAAAAGCAAGAAAAATGAGAGACATAGATGAACAACACATGGTAAAATATCGGAGAATCATAAAGTTCATGAGACGCAAGCACATATGCAAACATATTATTAAAGACAAAATCAGGAACTTAGGGTTTAGGACAAAAAATTAGGGGTTTCAACACAACAACTTAGATAAGAGCGAGAAACTTAAATAAAACGCTAAAACACAGTAGGAATCATAGAATGACACTAAAAAATCATAGGGAAATTATTTCAGAAGAGATCATGAAACCCTAGTTTTGAAAACGAAGAGTTATTTTAGAGAAATCGGAGAATCTTTGAGAAAACAACGAAATAATTCAGAATATATAGAGATCTATCATAGATCTAAAAGAATCGGAAATTTTTAAGAGCTAACAGTTTAGGGTTTCTGAGAGATAACCCAAAGAGAAGGAAAATCGGCTAAAGAACCACTGGTTCTAGCCAAAACTGAAGAAATCTTACTCGGACGACCAGAGATGACCGGAAAATGGCATGAAAGGCCATAGGTGGGAGTTGAACCACTCCAGGATCTCTTAGGGGCCTCACAGCAGTGTCAAACCGGCGTTGGGTGAGGCAGAGTCTAGGAGATGGTGAGAGGTCACGATTTTCGGCGAGAGAGATGGCCGGAGAAGATGGACAGAGTCCATCAGAGAGGAGGGAAGGTGGAAGGTTCTAGATAGAACCGGAGAGAATGTGAGATAAATGGAACGGGGGGAAATGAATGGGGGGGGGGGTAGTCATTAGGGGGTTATTAATGGTAAGGGTTAATCTGGGTCGTTGATTTTAAGTAATAAACGGCTCAGATGGAATGGGGAATTGGGCCGGTTGATGTGGGAATTGGGCTTGGGTTGTTTGGGCTAGTTAATTGGGTTGGGGGTCCGGGTAGATTAGGTTGAATTTAGAATTAAGAGTGGCTATTTGTTAAATACCCGTTTAAAATAGATAAATAATTAATAAAAATAACTAATAATTATATAGAATGAAATTAAGTCTAGATAGTTGAAGTTAAGGTGATTAGCTAGTATTTAAAATATAAAATGACTGATTATTGAATTAAAACAGCATAAAATGTATAATTAGGCTATAATTGCAAAGTCATTGCAATTATGGTCAAATAATGCCAATTTACTAATTTGTGAAATAATTAAATCCTGATAGGATAAAAAATGATATATTAAGCTAAGAAATATTTTGAAATTATTTGTAATGCAATTTATGATTAATTATTGGATATAAAAGTACTGGATAAATTAGAAATAAATTGATAAAAATATGAAAAAATACCCATTGTTATAAAAACTGATTTTGAAGGTATATATGCAAATTTTAAAATAATTTGAAGAAAAATTGGGTATCAACAACTGCCCCTCTTTACCCGGAAAGGATGGAAGAGTTGTCGGGTAAAGATATGATGGCCAATTTTGACCGAGCGAAACGGTTTGAAGAGATTTAGGCTGCACCATGGTTTCTGAGTCGCCTACATATCCCTGGTTTTACAAGAATCAGGCCGTATGTAGTTCAGGATCCATCAGCGAAGTATACCGATGAAGTTTTTGCCGGGACGGACACAACACATAGTGTTGGATGAATAAACGACATACGGGGATGGTTAGGAGACCTGGAGCGATACCGCTCCTTCCGGGACAATCGTTGCTTGCCGGATTACCTACAAATAAACGATACAAGCATATATTGTGCGTAATTTAAACATGATGCAAATTTCCATTGGACCATGAATGTTGTCTTCGGACGGTTAAGGATGACGTCCTCAGACCATGATGTCCTGGGCCATGGGTTGCTTGATGCAGGATTCGCAGGCCATGAAATGATGTTCTCGAGCCATGACGATGGCGCCTCCGAACCATGATGCATATGAATAATGATATGCAAAATTTGAGAGAGATCCTCAAGCCATGGCATGGTGTTCTCGGGCCATGAAGATGGTGCCTCCAAACGATGACGCCTTTTGATAAGTTGGCGATATTTCATCCCATGAGAAATGCAGTAGCATGATGCTAACAAGACAGAGCTTTGTCTTGCGAATTTAAAAGGCAAAGCTTAGTCCGAAAGGAAAGTGAAGTAAATATTGCTTGAGACAACGCTTAGTCTCGAAAAGTAAATTGGAGGCAGAGCTTAGTCTCGAAAAGTAAAGTGGGTGTATTTATATAACTAGAAAAGGTCCCGACTTCAAAACCAAGGCTATATATTCGAACTAATAAGACCCCTAAAAAGTCATACCCTCAAATATAGATGTCGAGGATACGATACTCGGGACTAAGGGCTTTGACCAGACAAAATGACTCTTGTTGATGGGCTCCGGCCCAATAACAACAACGATCGATTCGGGGACGCCCGACTATCGCCTTAAAATCAAATCCTTCAAAATTATTTCGGAAAGAACCGGTTAAAATCATGCTACCCCTAGTGTAAGCAAGAGCTTCAAACATTTTTCATGTTGGCTCTCAAGAAAGAGTTTCGAACATTTTCATGTCGGCTCACCAGAAAGAGTTTCGAACATTTTCTTGTCGGCTCACCAGAAAGAGTTTTGAACATTTTCATGTCGGCTCACAAGAAAGAGTTTTTCTCCCGTTCATCATAACGACTCGTAGTCGAGGTTCTTTTGGTCCGTCGAAGAGTCGGATGAACGCGAAAAAACTTCGAATAAATTCCTAAGCAATACAGAATATAGCAATGCTAAAGTCGCGTAAGAGCCTTAAAGCCGACACAAAAGGCCCCTGGGCTAACTCTAAACCCAAAAGGATCGATAAATTCGAGCCGGAAATTGGCCCGAGGACCGATCCCAAAATGGTTATCTATAAATGTCCAAGGACAATCATATTGGAGATTACGAACCCATTTCCTAAAGCTTCCGAGCTGATTAAAGGTTATACTGAAAAAATGGACCACAACCAACATGCTAGCTTTGAACAATTAAAACTGCGGACAGAGCATGGAACTTCCCATACAAACAAATATACATTCACGGGTGCTTTTACAAAGGGCCCCAATCAACAAGAGAAAAGAAACCTAATCTACCTCCCCTCGGTGACTGTAGCCCTATCCGCCTCTTCTCCATTAGGTGCAAGAAGTCTGGCGTCGTTTTCAGCCAATTTGGCTTGCCTGATCTCCTCTGAAAGTTTGAAGCCTCTATCATGGATTTCTTCGAGGGTTTCCCTTCGGGATCTATAGTGGGCATAGATTCTTCTCTGGCGTTCGCATTAAGAAACCTCTCTCATTTTAGCTCGAATGTCAGCATCTTCTTTTAAATAAACGACCACCTTTTGGTCGGCCTTTGCGCAGGCTCCTCGAGCTTCGAACTGAGCATCAACCACTTCGGCCTTTATCCGCAAAAGCTCGATTTTGAGTTCTCCCTATTTGGCTCTCCTGAACCGAGTAATTTTCCCAAACATTACGCAGTTGTGCTTCAAGGGTAAAAACTTTGTCCAAGGCATTCCTCTCAGCCGCAAGATGGGCATCCCTCCGAGCCCTAAGCTCGTTACACTCTCGCTCGGCCCGACCGACTCTGCCCCAAAGATATTCCAGGTCCTGCATCTTCCTATGAAACTGCAGCAATGGGGCATTAACCCCTGAAATCAAGAAAGTAAATACTAATGTCATTGCTGCGAAAATCACCTGTTTCTCAAGGCGACCTTCATAATCGCGGCTCCGACTCGCCTTATACTGAAGGTATGACAATTCTCTTGCCTGGTTATCATTTAGGAGATGGAGAGAGTTGGCCCTGTCCGACGCTTTCCTCAGCTCGTACCTGAACCTATCAAAGACCTGCGAAAATAATCAACATCTAATTAAAGAGTAGGGATGCAGAGTCGAAAGATCGGAAGGTCATCGAAACTCACATGAAGTCCCTTATTTCCTCTTCTTTCCCTTATGGGGACTAGAAGCGCTCGCCTTGCCAGGCGGAGGCGGCCTCATTGACCAATTGTCACCAAGGCCTGTGTTGAAAGAGAATATCAGTTTCACTCTTGCAGAAAAACGGCTACGTTGAAATACACAACATTGCTGCAAGGGGCTTACTATGTTTTTTGGCCTGCAAGCGCGTTCTGGCCAAATCTCGCCATGAGCGCGTACCATATGGAAAAGCAGAGTCTAAGCGCCTGATCCATCCTGATATATCTGGGACCGCGTCAGGGAACCAGATGGTGGCTGTATTATCAAGAAGGGGTCGATTCAGAAAAAGGAGATGAGATAAGAACGAAATGTGTATCAAGAAATGACGATACTTACGATTTGTGTTCCATTACTTTGGGAACGACATTCGGTCGGCTGGAATAATGTCTGAGGTCCTCACTTTGACAAACCGTCTCATCCAGCCTCGATCCTTGTCCTCATCGAACCTCGCAAAAAATGGCTTCGCGGATCGATGGTGAAGCTTGATTAAACCCCCTTGAAAGAGTCGGAGGCTGTATAACCGTATCAAGTGATCGAAGGTAAAAGTCATTCCCTCGATCAGGTTAGAAAAGTGCCGAAGCATATATACGATCCTCCAGAAATAGGGATATATATGACCGAGTGTTACTCGGTATTGACGGCAGAAATCCAGTATTATCGGATCGATCAACTGTGGAGAGGAAGGATCTACGGGTCCGAGTGTGAAAGGATATGTATAGATGCTGAGGAAGCCATCTTTATGTCACGACCCCAAATCAATATTGTACGTTATGGCGCCTATCGTGAAACTAGGCTAGCCCTCTAATGCAATAAAATCAAAATTTTCTGTTTAAAATAAATATTTTCTCATGTGTTAATAAAGATTTACTTTCAAGACGAGTTCAACAAGGATATCAACCGAAACAATCAATCTAAACCGTCCCCAAACCTCGGGAGTCAACTGTCATGAGCATCTAATATAGTAAATACAAAGTATCAAAATGTGACTTTGCCACTAATACAAGTCCAAAAATATCAAAAGTCTAGAAATAGGAAGGGAAAGGAGGTCAGTTGTGGACGCTAAGCAGCTACCTCGATCCCTGAACAGCTCCGAAGCACACGAGAAGTCAACTAGAAAGCTGGCCCCGTACCTGGATCTACACATAGAGGTGCAGGGATTATCGTGAGTACGCCAACTCAGTAAGTAACCAGAGTAACTAAAAACTTGAGTGCAATGACGAGCATATATAAATCAGGGTTTCATATAAACAGTAATTCAACTTTTATTAGAAAAGCTCAGTATAAAGAAGAATGAGAAAAATCGTAAATTTCACAATGTAACAGCCTCTCAGGCACATTATCACTCATAACAAGGTCCCTCAGTCACTCATGAATTCCACTATCAGTATTCCATGCTCACACTAAGCACTCTCACTCAACAAGTACCAGATATCCACTCAACTATTGCGGCGTGCAGCTCGATCCACCTAAAATACGTTGCGGCGTGCAACCCGATCCAATATATATAGTCGATTGTGCTCACTAGGGGTGTACAGACTCCGGAGGGGCTCCTACAACCCAAGCACTATGTTGTTAAGGCGTGCAACCCGATCCAATATACATATGCTGCGGCGCGCAGCTCGATCCATATAATATCTGCTGCGGCGTTCAGCCCGATCCATAACTATCCTCACAATCTCGGCTCTCGGCCTCACTCAGTCATCCTCACAAGCCACGGGAAACTCGTCTCAACATCACGGGACTCAGCCCAAAATACCTCACAATACTCTAAACAATGTAATAACAGTGAAAATAGCAACAAGTAGTAAGCATGACTGAGTTCACAATTTATTTACTAACGTAGTGTGAGAATAGTTTAAAAATACCCCTGAGGGTCTAACGGATCGGCACGAGGCCCAAAACATGGCTTACAACCCATAAATAGTATAAGTCTCTAAAATACAGGTTATTTCATGATTTCAAATCAAGTATACAACTTAATATTCGCTACGGGATGGACCAAGTCACAATCCCTATCGGTGCACGCCCACACGCTCGTCACCTAGCATGTGCGTCACCAAATTTAACAAAACAATGTAAAATACCAGGGTTTCATACCCTCAAGTCTAGAGTTACAATCGTTACTTACCTCAAAACCGGCTAAAAATACTAGTCCGCAGTGCCTTTGCCTCTAGATTCGGCCTCCGAGTACTCTAAATCTACCAAAAAGCAGATTTATATAATTATCATATGCCAAGGAACGAAACCCATTCGAAATCTATCAAAATTGCCCAAAATCCCGAAATTGGTCAAACCCGACCCCCGGGCCCACGTCTCGGAACTCGATAAAATTTACAGAACAAGAATCCTCATCCTCCCACGAGTCTGTACATACCAAGAACACTGAAATCGGAGTTCAAATGACCCCTCAAATTCCCATTTTAAGGTCTCTTAATCACAAGCCCTAATTACCCATTTTTGCACTGATTTTCCCCCAATTGTTCACCACTAATCAGACCTTTAATCACATATAAATGAGTTTTAAGTACAAAAACCTTACCTCAGTGAAGAACCGTTGATTTCCCTCTTCAAAAACCCTTCAAAAGCTTCAAACTCGGATGAAATATTGAAGAAAATGCCTCAAACTCGCGAAGGCATGCTTATATACTTTCCTGCCTAGTGGTTCTGCACCTGCGTCCATTTACGTGCACCTGCGGTCCAAGGTGCGCACCTGCGGAGAACCCTCAAAATCTCAGCCTCCGCACCTGCGCTCAACCTTCCGCATCTGCGGCTTCGTAGGTGCGGAAAAGACCTCGCACCTGCGGAAATTCCTCAGGCAGGCAAACTTCTGCATCTGCGGTTCCCTTCCCGCGCTTGTGACTTCGCACTTGCGGCTCTCCTTCCGCAAGTGCGGAAACACTAGAAGCACTCACACCAGCAACTTCAACTGCATTTCCTCAACTCCAAACCTTCCGACGCCCATCCGAAATCAACCCGAGCCCCCGGGACCCCAACCAAAACCACACACAAGTCCCATAACCTCATTCAAACTTAGTCGAGCCCTCGAAACACCAAAACAACGCAAAAAAAAAACAAAATCACATCAAATTCAAGCCTATGAACTTTGAAATTTCTAAATTTCACCAAAGATGTCGAAACCAACCAAAACGCATCCGATTGACCTGAAAATTTTCACACATATCCAAAATGACATTACGAACCTGTTCCAACTTCCGAAATTCCATTCCGACCCCGATAGCGTATTTTTTGTTGCCGACCGGAAATCACCAAAAACTAACTTTCGCCAATTCAAGCCTAATTCTACGCTGGACCTTAAAACCACATTTCGAACACACTCCTAAGTCCCAAATCACCTAACGAAGCTATCTGAGCCATAAAATCTACATTCCGGGGTCGTTTACCTAGAAGTCAACTCCCAGTTGAATTTTTCAACTATAAGGCTACTTTAAGAGACTAAGTGTCGCAATCATCACTACAACCACTCCGAACCCGAACCACCCGACTCCAACACATCCTAAACAACTACACAATGCATAACAAGACAAAAATAGGAATAACTGTGAAAATTCTATGGAACGACCGGCCTGGTCGTTACATTATTCCCCTCTTAAACAAACGTTCGTCCTCGAACAGGTCTAGAAACATACCTGGAGTCTCAAACAAATGAGGATATCTGCTCCGCATCTCTCTCTCGATCTCCCAAGTGGCCTCCTCCACTGGCTTCCCTCTCCACTACTCTTTCACTGAAGCTATATCCTTAGACCTCAACTTTCTGACCTGACGACCCAAAATAGCCACTAGCTCTACCTCATATGACATATCACCCTCAAGTTGCACTGTGCTGAAGTCTAAAACATGAGATGGGTCACCAATATACTTCCGGAGCATCGAAACATGGAACACCGGATGAACACTCGATAAGCTGGGTGGAAAATCAAGTCTATAAGCCACCTCCCCAATCTTATGAAGCACCTCAAAAGTCCCAATGAACCGGGGACTCAGCTTTCCCCTCTTCCAGAACCTCATAACACCCTTCATGGGTGACACCTTTAGCAGTACCTTATCTCCATCCATGAAAGACACATCCCGGACCATCCGGTCCGCATAACTCTTCTGCCTAGACTGCGCCGTGTGAAGTCGCTCCTGAATCAACTTCACCTTATCCAACGCATCCTGAACCAAGTCTGTGCCCAATAGCATGGCCTCGCCCAACTCAAACCAACCAACCGTAGATCTACACCTCCTACCATATAAAGAGTCATACGGAGCCATCTGGATACTGGACTGATAACAATTATTATAAGCAAACTCTGCGAGTGGCAGAAACTAGTCCCATGCACCCCCAAAATTAATGACACATGCACACAACATGTCCTCCTGAATCTGAATAGTACGCTCTGACTGCCCGTCGGTATGAGGATGAAACAATGTGCTCAACTCAACCTAAGTAACCAACTCTATCTACACGACTCTCCAAAATTGAGATGTGAACTGAGTACCTCTGTCGGAAATGATAGAAACTGGAACCCCATTCAATCGGACAATCTCCCTGATATAAATCTCAGCTAACCGCTCCGAAGAATATGTAGTACCAACAGGAATGAAGTGCGCAGACTTGGTCAGCCGATCCACAATAACCCATATAGCATCAAATCTCCTCGAAGTTCATGGGAGCCCAACTACAAAGTCCATGGTGATACTCTCCCACTTCCACTCCGGAATATCTAACCTCTGAAGTAATCCACCTGGCCTCTGGTGCTCATACTTGACCTGCTAACAGTTGAGACACCGAGCCACAAACTCAACATATCATTCTTCATTCGCCTC
Organism: Nicotiana undulata; assembly: GCA_005239495.1. Taxonomy (NCBI): domain Eukaryota; kingdom Viridiplantae; phylum Streptophyta; class Magnoliopsida; order Solanales; family Solanaceae; genus Nicotiana; species Nicotiana undulata. Next base: position 101,360 of record ML260712.1, on the reverse strand, counting down.
CACCAATAGTGTTGTCTCAAATCCTGGTACATCTTCGCGGCACCCGAATGGATGGAATACCGTGAGCTATGAGCCTCTGCTAAAATAAACTCTCGAAGCCCATCCACATTAGGCTCGCAAATACGGCATGCATCCTCATGGCCCCGTCATCACCAATAATAACATCCCTGGCATCACCTCGATGAACCCTGTCCTGAAGAACTAGCAAGTGTCGGTAATCATACTAGCGTGCTCTAATCTAATCATACAGAGAAGACCTGGAAGCTACACAAGCTAATACCCGCGGGGGCGCTGACAAATCCAAGCTCACCAACTGACTTGCTAAGGCCTGAACATCAAGTGCTAAAGGCCGCGCTGCTGCTGGAAGGTAGGGTAGACTCCCCAAACTCTCTGCTCTGCGACTCAGGGCATCGGCCGCTACATTGGCCTTCCCCGGATGATATAGAATAGTGAGGTTATAATCCTTGAGAAGCTCCAACCATCTCCTCTGACGCAAATTCAGATCCTTCTGCATAAGTAGATACTGCAAACAACGATGATCAGTGATAATCTCACAATGCACTCCATACAAATAATGACGCCAAATCTTCAAGGCGTGGACAATGGCAGCTAACTCAAGATCGTGCACTGGATAATTATTCTCGTGCACCTTCAACTGTCTAGACGCGTAGGCAATCACCCTACCGTGCTGCATCAATACCTCTCCCAAGCCAACTCTAGAAGCATCACTGTAAACTGTATAAGAACCTGAGCGCGTAGGCAAAACCAACACCAGAGTTGTAGTCAAAGCTGACTTGAGCTTTTGAAAGCTCTCCTCACACTCCTCAGTCCACCTGAACTATGCACCTTTCTGAGCCAGTCTGGTCATAGGTGTTGCAATAGATGAAAATCCCTCTACAAAACGGCGGTAGTAACCTGCCAATCCAAGGAAACTGTAGATCTCCGTAGCTGATGATGGTCTAGGCCAACTCTGTACCTCCTCCACCTTATTCGGATCTACCTTGATCCCATCACTAGACACCACATGGACCAAAAATGCAACTGAATCAAGCCATAATTCACACTTCGAAAACTTTGCATACAACTTCATCTCCCTCAGAGTCTGAATCACAACGCTCAAATGTTGCTCATGATCCTCCCGAGACCGGGAATATACCAAGATGTCATCAATAAACACGAGGATGATGGAATCAATATAAGGCCGGAACACACTGTGCATCAAGTGCATAAAGGCTGCTGGGGCATTGGTCAGCCCAAATGACATAACAAGAAACTCATAATGACCATATTTGGTCCTCAAAGAAGTCTTCGGGATGTCAGAGTCCCGAATCCTCAACTGATGATACTCGGATCTCAAGTTAATCTTAGAGAACACTTTGTCTCCCTGAAGCTGGTGAAAAAAACATCAATACGAGGAAAAGGATATCGGTTCTTCACCGTAACCTTGTTCAGCTGCCGATAATCAATACACATGCGCATAGAACCATCCTTCTTCTTCACAAACAACACCGGGGCACCCCAAGGTGACACACTAGGCCGAATGAACCCCTTATCTAGGAGTTCTTGAAGTTGTTGTTTCAATTCCTTCAACTTTGTTGGTGCCATACGATAAGGTGGAGTAGAAATAGGCTGAGTGCTTGGCACTAGATCAATACCAAAATCAATATCCCTGTAAGGTGGCATGCCTGGCAGGTCTGCCGGGAACACGTCCAAAAAATCACGGACCACAGGAACAGAATCAACAGCATGAGTCTCACCACTAACATCCGTCACAAAAGCTAAATAAGATAAACATCCCTTCTCAACCATACGCTGAGCCTTCAGGTAAGAAATCACCCTTCTAGGCACATACTCAGAAGAACCTCTCCACTCAACCCTCGGAACTCCACGCATAGCCAAGGTCACGGTCTTAGCGTGACAATCAAGAATAGCATGACATGGAGATAGCCAATCCACGCCTAGTATCACATAAAACTCAACCATGCTGAGTAACAGTAGGTCCACACGGGTCTCCAGACCCCCAATATATATCACACACGACCGATACACACGGTCTACAATAATAGTATCACCCACGGGAGTCGACACATGAACAGACGTAACTAAATACTCACGGGGCATATCTAAGAAATGTGCAAAATAAGACGAGACATATGAATATGTAGAAACAGGGTCAAATAGGGCTAAAACATCTCGGTGACAGATTGATATAACACATGTGATCACTGTATCGGAGGCCATAGCATCTGTCCTGGCTGGAAGTGCATAGATACGGGCTTAACCTCCACCTGCTCGACCTCCCCCTCTAGGGCGGCCTCTAGCTGACTGACTTCCACCCCTAGCCGCCTGGGTGGGTGGTGAAATAACCAGAGATGAAGTTGAGGGCTGGATCCTCAACTGAGTTGGACCTCCAAGAAGATGAGGGCACTGCCTCCTCATATGCCCTAACTCCACGCACTAATAACAACTCCCCGGTGCAGGAGACGGGGACTGCAGGGAACCCCTGGAACCAGAATAACCACTCGAAGAACCATGCATGGAGGAAACCTGAATAGATGGTACCCCAGATGAACTCTGAGCTGGAAGAGCACTGAATGATGAACGGCCTGGATGAGAACTGCGGGAGACCATGCCCCGATGATGCACCGCTATTAAGCCGTATACTTGATTTGAAATCATGAAATAACCTGTATTTTAGAGACTTATACTATTTATGGGTTGTAAGCCATGTTGGGGGCCTTGTGCCGATCTGTTAGACCCTTAGGGGTATTTTTACACTATTCTTACACTACGTTAGTAAATAAATTGTGAACTCAGTCATGCTTACTACTTGTTGCTATTTTCACTATTATTACACTGTTTCGAGTACTATGAGGTATTTTAGGCTGAGTGTCGTGATGTTGAGATGAGTTGCCCGAGTGGCTTGAGAGGATGACTGAGTGAGGCCGAGAGCCGAGATTGTGAGGATAGTTATGGATCGATCTGCACGCCACAACAAATATTATATGGATCGGGTTGCGCGTCGCAACATATGTATATTGGATCGGGCTGCATGCCGCAGCAACATAGTGCTTGGGTTGTAGGAGCCTCTCCGGAGTTTGTACACCCCTAGTGAGAACGCCTAGTGAGCCCTCGAAACACCAAAAACAATGCAAAAACACCAAAGCCACATCAAATTCAATCATATGAACTTTGAAATTTCTAAATTTCACCAAAGATGCTGAAACCAACCAAAACGCATCTAATTGACCTGAAAGTTTGTACACATATCCAAAATGACATTACAAACCTGTTCCAACTTCCGGAATTCTATTCCGACCGCGATAGCCTATTTTCCATTGCCGACCAGAAATCGCCAAAAACCACTTTCCGAACACACTCCTAAGTACCAAATCACCTAACAAAGATATCCAAGCCAAAAAATCTACATTCCGAGGTGGTTTACCCAGAAGTCAATTCCCAGTTGACTTTTCCAACTATAAGGCTACTTTAAGAGACTAAGTGTCCCAATCGTAACTACAATCACCCCGAACCCGAACCACCCGACTCCAACACATCCTAAACAACTACACAATTCATAACAAGGCAGAAACAGGAATAACTGTGCAAATTCTACGGAACGACCGGCCGGGTAGTTACACTTTATAGGTAGTTATATCTTCATCAGGCCAGGGAATCTTAATAAGCATCGTCTTCCCCCAGCCGCAATCGAGTTTTACCCTCTCGACTTTGGGAATTATACTGATATACCTGGATACAGGCTTGCATCGACCCAATTTGTTAGGAGGGTTATCGATGGTGAGATCGAAGATCGTCTCAAAATCGCCAGGAATACACTGCTCTAACCTCGGTGGTTTCTTCGTCTTATCTTTTGACGAGGGATCGTCTTGGAAGTCTTGGCCATGACTAAATCAGTTTCTACAAGAGAGGGGGGGGGGGGAATATAAATCTAGGGAGAGGGACAAACACAAAGGGAGCCTCAAAAGCTTGAAAATGGAAATGGAAATTCGGATGGCACACAGATGCGATATTTATAGCAATGTCATAAGCAACGTTTGGGAAACAGAAAGGATTGAATAATTAGCGGGTTGTGGGTCTTCTCGAGGATCGCGCTGACAACGACCTTGCACAGTCTTTTGAGGGAGATCATTAAATGCTCTGGTACGCTGGCCCCAAGACGGAAATATTAAAGGAATGAACATTCAAGAACGTTTCTTATCGTACTCTATGAAACGCCGGGACTATCTATATACGGCTAAATTGGGAAGGCCAATTTTACGTCTATTATGACATTCAGTGGTTTATTCGCGTACGGTCCGAGATATGGTCCGAGGTTCGACCTCGGGCGTTCCTTTTGATTCAACTTTGAGGTCGTACGAGTTTAAGATCAACGTAAAGAGGCATCACGAAGATTGAGGCAGGCAGCTCTGTGGCAAAGTACAATTACGTACTCCAACATTAAATAGCAGTATCATCTACGAATCTTGGCAATAAATGCTGATGTACTATGCTGGGACTCCCCCTCTTATAAAAAGGGGACCCTTGTCATTTTGTAAAGGACTCTTTATTATTGAATACAAAACACAAGAACATTCTCTGCTTTAATATCAAAACATTCTCTATTTCTCTTTACTAGCTCATTTACTCGCATTTATTGCTTTCCATTACTTGTTCTTCATTTATATCTTATCATTGATCATAAATAGTGTGCCCCGAGGCCTACAAGCCTGTTATAGTTCGACCGACTGTCCGACCCAGGCCCCAAACCTCGGTCTCAAGGACCCTAGAGGTCAACAATCGAGCCTTCAACTTAAGGTGTTCTGGTTTGCTTTTCTTCAGCTTTCTAACTGCTTTCGCTATACCCTACCCTAACGCACTTAACTACAATTGTTCGATAACTGGTATTAAGATAAATCACGTATTTTTAGAACCACTTAATTAAAAATAATTGTACTTACCATTTTCACGGTAAACAGAGATAAACTTAACTTGTCATAATTGATATATCATGATCGAAAAGGTTGCATAATTGATAGGGGGAAGGACTTCTTACTCAAAGAGAACATTATCCAAGATAAGGAAGGAGTCAAGAGTTGAGATCAACTAGAACTCTTCCACCAAGGAAGAGTAGCATTAGAACTCTGGTTGTTTTCTATTCTACTAACTCTATAAATTACAGGATGTTCTCACTTTACAGGACACGCACAAATGCAAAGGTTAAACAAGAATTGAGAGCAAAATAGCAAGGAATTTTGCAATCAATTCGTGTGTGATTCAAGTCTGCAAACCTGAAGCTACATGAACCATATAGAAGAACCAGTTCCAAGTGTTTGTCCTTTACCCCAGTTCAATTGTAGTAGCTGTTTTAATATTGTACCTTTTAGCTTTATCTAGTTTCGATTGTAATAGGTACTCAGAGTATTCAAGTTAGAGGTAACTTGAAGTTGTCGCAACAGTTAGAGGTTGTTTGCTACAAGGGACTAGAGTTAGTCCTGGGTTTACAAAAGTGTTTTTGTAAATGAAGTTTTTGGCTCAGTGATTTAGTGAAGAGTTTGGAAAAATCCTACTGGGAAGTAGGTCGTGGTTATTTCACCTTTTGAGACAGGTGTTTTTCATGTAAAATACTTGTGTTCTTTACTTTTCGCATTTACTATTTCAATAATAGTAGGTCAAGGAACACTTAGAAGAACCATGTCCTTCAATAATCTGTGTAAGCGAAAAATTGGTCACCACACAAATCAACCTCCTCTTGTGTGGTATTGAAGTATAAAACATCAATTGGTATCAGAGCAAGTTATCCTTGAAGAGGCTAACACCTTAGGAGAAGATCAAGATGAGTGCACAAAATTTGGGACACTTTGCAAGTGGCTCATTAAGGAACACCTCAAGTGAAGAGGTCCAGAGGAACCCTACTATATTCTCAATGTGAGAATTTCAATATGAAGGAAGGGGCAACCATCCAAGAGATGTATACAAGGTTCACCACACTGACAAATGAACTTAAGTCTCTTGGAAGGATTATTCTTGAAGAAGACAAAGTTGAGAAGATTCTGACAAGGATTCTGCCAGTCTCTCGGGGAAGTAAAATCACTGCCATTCAGGAATCAAAGAACATTGCCTCTTAGGTTGGATACGCTGATTGGAAATCTCATTGCCTATGAGCTTAGAAGGAAAACCATGAAGATGGATGTACCCAAGAAGGAAAAGAGCCTGGCACTCAGAATCACTGAAGGTTCTGATCTAGAGGAAGATGAGATGGCTATGATCACGAAGTACTTCAAGAAGTACCTAATGAGAGGAAAGGGTTCTTCAAGAAGTGGAAGCTACAGCAAACCAAAGGTTCCATAAAAACAGACCAATGAGGGCTACTACAAGTGTGATAAGACTGATCACCACATCAAAAACTACCCTCGATGGTAAATTAAATGAAAGAAGGAAATAGCTGAACGAAGAAACAGGAAGAAAGAACATGTTCATCCCACGTAGAACAAAGGATCAAAAAAGGCTATGATTGCTTCTTGGGGAGAAAGCTAAGATGAGGACTCAGAGGATGAAGATGGAGATGAACAAGCACCTATGGCAATTGGAGAATCCGATAAGGAATCTGAGGTAAGTATAATTCATCTCAAAGACAAGAATAAGTTTTTGTCTGAAGAAAGACTATATGAGTTACTTCAAGATTTCATTGATGAATCTGAGGATATAAACAATGAAAAGGAACAGTTGTCTAAGGAATGTGTGATTTTAAAAGCAAAGTGTAAGAACCTCGAACTCAGAGTTAGTGAGATTGTAAGTGAGAATACTGCACTAAAGAACCAGGTTCATGCATTTGAAGCAAATGTCCTAGAACTAAAATCTGAAAACCTAAAACTGAAATTAGGAACAAGTAAGAAGACAGCTGATTGCACACAACTCACTCTAGAGGAAAATATAGGTAAACTGAAAGATGAGTTGTATAATAAGGATGAGCAGGTAAGAGTCTTGAAAGAGGATCTAGGCAAGGCCAAGCATAAAGTAGACAGAACCTGTAAATGGAACAGTTCCTCCGATGCTCTTTCATTGCTACAAGAACATCATAGTAGCAATAGAAGAGGACTTGGCTTTGGGAATCAGCAACCTAAATGGGAACCCAAAAGCAAGTACCTTACACTTCCTGAGAACAAGATTTGTACTCACTGCGGTAAAACATGTCACTATAAAAGTGAATGTAATGCAAAATAAAATGCAAGCCAAAAGAGCAAAAATTTATTCAAGAGAAGAATTGGCTACCAAGTTGGGCTAAAAAAAATTTAATTCATCTGTTTGCCTATAGAAAGGGACCCAAACTAGTTTGGGTTCTTAAGACTAATGCCTGATTTCATTTTGCAGGTCCAAGTGAAGAGGAGCAGCCAAATATGGTACATGGATAGCGGCTGCTCAAAGCACATGACAGGATGCAAGAACCAGTTCCTTTCACTTGAGGACCTCAAATGAGGTAATGTCTCCTTTGGAAATGGGAAGAAAGGTGAGATCATTGGGGTTGGTAAGGCAGGTAAGACTGATTCTCACTCTATTGAGAAAGTCTACTTGTTAGGTGTCTTAAAATACAATTTAATTAGTGTATCACAATTGTGTGATAGTGGTAACTTGGTAGCATTCATCTCTACCAAATGTTTTGTTATTAATTTTACCACTGACAAGATTGTTTTGCAGGGAAAAAGAGTGAACAATATATACATTATAGATATGTCCACACTTTCATAAAATGAACTCACTTGCTTAAGTGTGCTGGACAATGATGCCCTCATTTGTCCTAAGAGACTTGGACATGCAAGTCTGAGTCAACTCAAAAAATTAGTCTCCAAGGACTTGGTGATAAGACTGCCTAACATTAAGTTCAAGAAAGACAAAGTTTGTGAGGTTTGTGCAAGGGGGAAGCAGGTAATATCCTCTTTTAAATGCAAGAAAGTGGTAAGTACCACCAGAACGGTGGAACTAGTCCATATGGATCTCTATGGTCCAATGAGAACATTAAGTAGAGGTGATAAAAGATATGTGATAGTGCTTGTTGATAATTACCCTAGGTTTACTTGGACATTATTTTTAACATCTAAATATGAAGCATTTGACATGTTCACTTCTTTTGTTAGAAAAGCTTAGAAGAAACTAGGTAATCAACTTGCATCAATTAGGTCTGATCATGGCATGAAAATGCTAAATTTGCTGAATTTTGTGATGAGCATGGCATATATCATAAATTTTCTTCTCCTAGTCAAAATGGAGTAGTTGAAATAAAAAATATGACACTTGAAGATATGGCTAGGACTATGCTTATTTCTAGTAAACTGCCTCATAGCTTATGGGCAAAAGTTGTAAATACTGCATGCTACATCATAAATAGGTGCATGAATAGACCTCTTGTAGAGAAGACTCCCTATGAGTTACTTAAAGGGAGAAAGTCAAATATATCCTATCTTAGGGCATTTGGATGCAAGTGCTTTGTGCACAACAATGGTAAAGACTCCCTAGGCAAGTTTGATCGCAGAAGTGATGAGGGAGTATTCTTGAGATATTCTTCACATAGTAAAGCTTATAAGGTCTATAACAAAAGAACTATGTGTGTTGAAGAAAGTGTTCATGTGGTTTTTGATGAAACTAACATCCTTTCTGAGAGACATGAACATGATGATGAAGCAATTAGGCTGGTAAGAAACTTAAATGAAACCACAGCCCAGACTAAAGTTGCACTGGAAAAAGGAACAGGTGATGGAATAGGTTCATCCACCCAGAGCGACATGACAGAGGGAATAGAACAAAGAGGAAATGATCCTCAAACTTCAATGGAACCTGTTCATGAACCTGTTCCACAACAACAAACCACTTAAGGAACATCAAGGGGAAACCAGTTGGTTGTGAGACCTTACAAATATCAAAGTTCTCATCCTGTTGAGAACATCATTACTGATCCAACCTCTGGAATCAAAACCAAATATTCAATAAAGAAACTTTGTGCTTTTGATGCTTTCTTATATCTTATTGAACCTAAAAATGTTGACGGGGCTTTGCAGGATGCAGACCGGGTAAATGCAATGCAAGATGAACTCAACCAATTTGAAAGGAGTCAAGTTTAGCATCTAGTACCAAGACCCTTGGACAGATTAGTAATTGACACAAAGTGGGTCTTCAGAAACACCTTGATGAAGATGGAAAAATTACAAGGAACAAGGCAAGATTGGAGGTTCAAGGATATAGTGAGGAGGAAGGCATAAACTATGATGAAACTTTTGCTCCAGTTGCAAGGGTGGAAGCAATAAGACTCCTCATAGACTTTGCTGCTTACATGGAATTCACCCTTCACTAGATGGATGTCAAGAGTGCCTTCCTTAATGGCTATCTAAAGGAAGAAGTGTTTGTCAAGCAATCTCCGGAGTTTGAAAACAAGGAAAATCTTGATCATGTGTACAAACTTGAAAAAGCACTTTATGGATTCAAGCAGGCTCCAAGAGCATGATATGAAAGATTATCAAACATTTTGCTTGAGCATGACTATAAGAGAGGTAAAATTTACAATACTTTATTCTTGAAAGAAAAAGGTAAAGATCTTTTTGTAATTCAGATATATGTTGATGATATAAGCTCTGGAGCAACTACTGATTAGTTAAGTAAAGAATTTGCTAAACTAATGGGGAGTGAATTTAAAATGAGCATGATGGGTGAGCTTAATTTCTTTTTAGTCTTACAAATTAAACAAAATTCAAATGGAACTATGATCCATTAGCAGAAGTATGTAAAAGAGTTGCTTAAAAGGTTTAAAATGGAAGATTCCAAAAAAATCGAGTCTCCTATTGCAACAGCTACAAAATTGGATATAGATGAACCTGTTTCATCTGTCGATCAAAAGTTGTATAGGGTAATGATTGGCTCATTGCTAGTAGACCTGACATTGTTTTTAGTGTAAGCCTTTGTACAAGATTTCAGCAAAATCCAAAGGAGTCTCACTTGACTGTTGTCAAGAGAACTTTGACATATCTAAAAGTCACCACTAATCTTTGTCTTTGGTATCCAAAAGGCTTAATATTTGTCTTTGGTATCCAAAAGGTAGTAATTTCAATCTAGTGGGATATGTTGATGCTGATTATACAGGTTTTCTTGTGGATAGAAAGAGCACCAGGTATGGCACACTTTATTGGCTCATGTCTCGTGTCTTGGACCACCAAAAAAGCAAAATTCAGTGGCTCTATTTACTGTTGAAGTTGAGTATGTTGTTGCTGGTCATATTGTGCTCAATTGTTGTGGATCAAATAGCAGTTGATGGACTTTGGAATTGATGTTGGTTGTATCCCCATTTTTTGTGATAACACTAGTGCAATTAGTATGACCAAGAACCTTGTTCATCACAAGAGAACTAAGCACATAGATGTTAGGCATCAATTTTGAGGGATAACTATGAAAAGGGGTTGGTCACTGTGGAATTTTGTGCTACTGACACGCAAATAGCCGACATCTTTACAAAAGCCCTAGGTAGAGATCACTTTGAAAAGAACAGGTTAGAATTAGCTATGATTAAGATCACCTAAAAGGACCAGTTCAGAATTCACAACAAAAAAAGATGCTGAAAAAAACATTTGGTTTGAAAATATGGAAATTGTATATATAACTAGATTAATTTTTGCTCAGTCTCATATTGTAAATAGTATACTCTTGTGCCATGTGTTAAAATGACTCATTGATATCTAATGATATTTTCTCTATTTTGAAAAATTTAGACATGCACAAGAGAATTCTCATTGAAGAACCTGGTTCATCTAGATAACACGGTATGTTTTCTACACTCTACACAATTTGAAATAATAATATTTGAATCATGAGCAGAGTCCTACCTAAGTCCAAATTTCTCTTAAAGTTATCTAATTAAATTGAACCAGTTCCGTTCAAAAGAATCCTAACCAAATTAAATCACCTAGGTTTTAGGGAAGACTCCACCGTCTATTCAAAACTGACATTTCAGTTTGATTACACTTCTAAAAGACCGATGATCCTGTCGTTACCCATTAATTACCCCCTCCATTTAAATTGATCATCATCATCTTTGCCTTCTTTTCATAATTCTCAAACCGTCGAAAATACCTTTCATCTTCTCTCATCCTCCAAATTTCAATCTACCTCTCTTATTTCTTCCAGAACCAAGCAAAAAATGAATAACCCTTCAGATAACCCTGGTACACCCCCACTATGCTCCTCATTTTCAACCACTCCCCAGCCTAAGAAAAGAAGAGAAAAGATGCTTGCTTGCAAGACTGTGGTTGGAAATGCGTTATCAAAGAAATTAAATGCACAACTAAAAGCTAGCCATGCCCAAGAACCCCAGAACTCTTGACGACTCCTTCAAGTCTGCGACTGAGGGGGAAGAAACTGGGTCTTCTGATACCGAACAGGTAACCTTTGGCCCAAATACTACTACTGATGTCATTTCTGAGTTGGCTGAAAATCTAGAGAATATCTTTATTTTGGTTGGATCTGTTGTGGATGTAGAAACTTCCGAGTCCAGAAGGACAGGTGGTAAAAATAAAAAGGAAAAATAAGAAGAGAGTGAGGGTTTTCAAAGTGAAGAAAGGGGAATGGGGAAAATAGTGGTTGATTCTTCACCCACTTATGATACAGGTAGAATGGATATTTGTGGAGTAGAATCAGATAAAGTCGAGGAAAGTGTCAAGAAAACAGGGGGGAAGTGGTTCTGGAGAAGCCTCTGAAGGGTTGGTTAAACTTGGGCAAAATATAGATGAACCTGGTTCTTCAGTAGAAGAAACCCTCGCAACCCTATTAAAGAAAGTAGGTGACAGCTACAACCCCAAGAAGAATATAACTTCCGAGGCTAAGACCCCTGGCACTGCTAGGGCTAACAAGAAAAGGAAAGTTTCCCCTTCTGACACTATTGAAATCCACAAGAGGAAGAGCCACAAGAAGTCAGCTAAAGCAGAATGAGGAAGAGCTGCAGAGAGCCTTAGAAGAAAGCAAAAAGAAAAGGATGGACTAAGGGAAGAAGAAGGTGGGAAAGCCTGTTGAGGCTGTTGATGTGGATGAGATGGACTTGGTCCATCAAGATGAAGATGTGATTGCTGAAGTGGAGGTTCAGACTCCCAAGACCAAGAAAGCCAAGAATTCCACTTAGAAGTCTACTTCTATGTCAAAGTCTGCTGAACCATCCACCCTGGCAAAAAGAACCAGGTCTGCAGTGAAAACCAAATAAGTAAAAATTGTTGAAGAGGAGGATTGGAGTGGAGAAGAGGAAGATGAATCAGATAGTGAAAAGGACAAGATGGCCAAATTTGGCAAAAGAACTATTCTGAAGGGTAGACTCCTCAAGGATTTGGAGGAGGAAGGGATGGTGCTGCTATTGGAGAAATTAGAAGTGCAAGGCTGGAAGGACATGCTCCTTCAGATGGATGGCAGGTTGGCAAGGGGTGAAATTATTGAGTTTATGGCTAATGCTGAAGTGAAATATGGAAGGGTTACCAGCCTGGTGAAAGGGGTGAAAATTTCTTTCGATGAAAAGGAGCCGGGCGAAATTCTAGGCGTACCTGCTGAGGGGTACAGTGACTACAAGCTGAAATGGCCAAGCCTAGAAAACCTTCCTACTTCCCTTTCCATAACCAGAAAATTCACTGACTATGAGGAAGAAAATGAGCCCTAGGATGTGTTCAAGAGTGAGATGAAGCCACCCCATAAGGTGATATTTGAATTCATCAACAAGTGTGTTCTGCCTAGGCAGAAAAGGAGGCACATTGCCAACTTCATGGACTTGGTTTAATGGAATGCTTGAATAGTGGGAGGCAGATTAACTGGCATGGATTTATAATCCAGCTCCTTTATAGGGTTATCAATGAATCCAAATCTCATGTCATTCCCTGTGGATTCATTTTCACAGTTGTGCTTTCACATTGTAAGGTGCCCCTGAAGAAGTCGGAGATGGCTACAAGCAAAGATTACTTTGGGTCTAACACTCTGATTGTATGTGATTATGAGGTCCATGCAACTCCCAATGAACATGGTTCATCCAAAAAGGCACCAGTCAATAGCAAGGTCAGAGCATTGGTGCAGGAGAGTAGGGCAAAGGATGTTGAGATAGCAAGGCTGAAGACACGGGTTGACTAAGGTAGTGTCTGAGAGAGATGCTCTCAGAACTGAGCTAGCAAGGGAAAAGGAGAATAATGATGGAATTCTTCGAGACATGCTTAAACTTCTCCAAGCCAAAAACCAAGCCCCTAGTTCTTCCAAGACTTAAACTCCTAGCCCAGTGTAGACCTTTCAGTGGCCCAGTTTAGGATGTTTCTTGTTTGCTCATGTTTTTAGTATTTTTATTTCTTTTTGTGGTTTGTGGAAGAATCATATCAACTATCAATGAAATTTGTTGGTTTTTGCTCTAAGTGTCTATTTAAATTTCGTTGATAATGTAAATTCTTAGTTTCATTGTCGATGATTAATCCATGAATGCATTTGAAGTAGCCCTAGTGCCTTGAGTAAGTTTTAAAATATGGGAATCACACATTTTTTATGCAACTTTTCGATGATGTCAAAAGGGGGGAAAGTTGTGCTTTATACTTTGAACAGTGATGCTTATAACCTAATGAACCTAGTCCTTGATGATAAGTGATAAAAAGGAAAAAATGTTTCTAATATTGTGTTGATGTTGAGCTAAGTTGAAACATGGCCTAAGCTTATGAAAAGCACAGAGTTTGTCATCATCAAAAAGGGGGAATTTGTTGGCCCAGGTGAATGATAATTTCGAAGATTGACAAAGGAACTCATGCATGAACCAGATCCATCGCTTGTGGACATAGACACGAACAGATTCAATCATGTGGGGTGCACATGAAGGATATAAACTTAACTTGGCATAATTGATATCTCCTTATTGAAAAAGTTGCATAATTGATAAGGAGAAGGACTCTTTACTCAAAGAGAACATTATCCAAGATAAGGAAGGAGTTAGGAGTTGAGATCAACTAGAACTCTTCCACCAAGGAAGAGTAGCATTAAAACTCTGGTTGTTTTCTATTCTACTAACTTATTGCAGGATGTTCTCACTTTACAAGACACACACAAACGCAAAAGTTAAACAGGAATTGAGAGCAAAATAGCAACGCATTTTGCAAGCAATTCGTGTGTGATTCAAGTGTTCAAACCTGAAGCTACATGAACCAGATAGAAGAACCAGCTCCAAGTGCTTGTCTTTTATCCTAGTTCAAGTGTAGTAGGTGTATTCATATTGTACCTTTTAGCTTTATCTAGAGACAATTGTAATAGGTACTCAGAGTATTCAAGTTAGAGTTAACTTGAAGTCGTCGCAACAGTTAGAGGTTGTTTTCTACAAGGAATTAGAGTTAGTCCTAGGTTTACAAAAGTGTTTTTGTAAATGCAGTTTTTGGCTCGGTGATTTAGTGAAGAGTTTGGGAAAATCCTACTGGGAAGTAGGTCGTGATTTTTTCACCTTTTGAGTCAGGTGTTTTCCACGTAATATACTTGTGTTCTTTACTTTCCGCATTTACTATTTCAGTAATAGTAGGTCAAGGAACACATAGAAGAACCAGGTCCTTCCATAATTAGTGTAAGCGAAAAGTTGGTCACCACACAAATCACCCCCCTCTTATGTGGTATTGAAGTATAAAACATCAGCAAGAGTATTGGGAAGTTTGATGTATATCATGAATTGTACGCGACTAGATATAGCATATGCTATTAGCAAACTGAGTCGGTTTACAAGTAATCCCAATCAAATACATTGGATGGCAATGAAACTAGTTTTGGGGTATCTGAAACATACCCAAAATTATGCTTTGAGTTATAACAAATATCCCTCAGTGATCGAGGGATATAGTTATGCAAATTGGATCACCAGATCATCTAAAGTTAAATCCACGAGTGGCTATATTTTCACAATTGGGGGTGGAGCAGTGTCTTGGAAATCATCCAAACAAACGTGCTTCGTCCGTTCTACAATGGAATCTGAATTCATAACTTTATAAAGCCGGTGAAAAAGATGAAGGGCTCCGGAATTTGTTGAAAGACATTCCTTTTTGGCCCAAATCGTTAGCACATATTTGTATACATTATGATAGTCAAGCGGAAATAGGCAGGGCAGGGAGCGTTATGTATAACGGAAAATCTCGTCATATACGACGGAGACACAATACCATTAGACAACTACTCTATAGTGGTGTTATCACGATTGACTACATAAAGTCAAGAGATAACATGTTGGATCCACTTACAAAAGGCCTTTCTAGAGTGGCTGTTGAAAGATCATCGAAACGAATGGGGTTAATGCTTAGGACAAGTCATCATGGCCGTAACTCTACCTAGCAGACTAGAGATCCCAAGAGCTTGGTTCAAAGAGATCAAACAAAGTTCTGAATGACGGTTCAACATTGTCAAATAACTCAACACATGCTCGTGATGAATACAATTTTCAGAAATCGAGGTAAAATAGTAAGGCTTTTTAATGATTTGCTAAGTTTGGCAGGATATGACCAGATAGTGTGTCTATAGGATTACACGTTTAGAAATTACTTATGTGGGTGTGAAGTGTAAGTCGCTTCAAAGGGAATGAAAGTAAAGGACCATTTTCTAAGCATTCATGAAACCAGGCGGTGTTCATGACTGAAACGAACACAACCGACCATAAATGTTTAAGGGTTGATTGTGTGGATTATATTGTCCAGGTATACAACAAAACTCGACGGTTCAAAGATATCAAATCTACCGATTGGCCGAGTATATCCAATATAAGTTCACTACGGAAAGTTCAAAGGAAAACCTACTTATCCAGATGCAACTAATCCTTGCATGTAAATCACACACTTGTCCGTGTCTTTCTTTGTTTTATAGCCATTCCCCATTCATGTGGGAGATTGATGGGTTTTTTAAGCTTGATTTAGCTTAAAGAGGGTGAATGAGAAATGGAGGGAAAATGAAATATTTGAGTCTCCCTCCTTGGCAAAGGAATATTGTCCCATATTGGAGGAAGACAATGCTTTTGATGGGTAAATATACAATTGCTCTTCTTCTAGCTCTTAAAGAGTTAAGAAGAAGGCAAGCCTCGCGCCGCCACCGTCGCTCGCTCGTTCTGCTTGGCTTCGACTTCGGATTTGGTCAAAGATTGATTGATTGATCTTTTTGGACAATATTTCTTTTATTATTTAATAAAATATTAATTAAATTATCCAAATACCAACCCGAACCAGATCCGTGCGCGACCCGATTTCGTTTTTCTTCCCAAACTTTTATTCAAATTTCCCTCCCGTTTTTAAGTGACTGTTCTGAAGAGTTGTAAGCTTTCAGAAATAGTACTTTCATTGGCTATAAATTCGTTTGATTCCTCAGATTTTTCCTTACGAATTTTCTTAACTTCAAGACTTTTCTTTCTTCTGCACAAATCTATTCCAGTGTGATTTACAACCATTAAGTGGTTTGCGGTTCATCAGACTTTTTGGTACCAATATATTGGTGAGTTAAATCGTTCTATCCTATGAGGATGATATTCCAGCACCTCGGATACTTGCGGGAAATAATTTCCTTGAGTACATATTGTGCATTTAGTGGGCTCGATTTATTCTGATATTGTTTTTCTAAAAATTATTTCGTCATACTGATTCTACTAACTTTCTGTTTTTGTTTCTATATCAGAAAGTTTACTGGTTTAATTATTTATTACAGTAATACAGACGGATTAACAAGGAGAATGACTAAGGTAATTAATTTTGGGATTTTAAGTTATCGGCTGTGAAGTATAAATGCAATCTCTATAACATGTAGCATAACTACCAATTTCGTTTTGGGATATATAATATCTTTAGCTTGACACAAGAACACTACTTGGATGGACAATAAAGAATTCTACAGATGGAGTGCTGACGATTTGAGTCTTATTTGAATCCCTGCAATTTCTACTAGTATTTAAGGACGATAGTGAAACTGGTTATGAATTTCTACTTGAGGCTATTTGAGACGCGAGAGTTGTGCAGCATGGTAGTTTTGGTTTGTATGGATAAGAAAGGACGGCGACTAGATCTCGTAGTCTAAAGGTTGGAGATGACGAAAAGTGGACATTCAGTTCTCATGTTTGTCATGACTCATGAACGATGGCGTTTCATTGTCCTGAAAATTACCCAAATGTACGTGTCTACAGTTGCATCATATTGTACTAGCTGTAACTTTCCCCCAGCCTAACCTTTTTCTTTTTTACCAAAGAAAAAACAGAGTAAAATGAAGGGAAGTGATGCTGCGATTGCATCAGCAAGGAGCAGAAGCTCCACCACCTGTTTCGCTGTTGACCTTGACCTCTCTAAAAAATGTGTTTCCATTGCGTCTGTTTTGTGTTTGAGTTAGAAATTGAAGTTGGAATTTTTTTTTTAAAAGTTAAAGTTGTATTCAAACATCAAATCCATGTAAAAAAGAATTTGTGGAAGTTGAAATTTGTGAGTGATATTCATTATTCCCTTGAAATACACCTTTGAATCAATATTTCAATATTCTATGAAGTCCACCGACTTATGTACAATATTTGTATCCAATTTGCCAATATTAAAGGATCAATATGTTGCAAAAGTGAAATACTATACAAACAGGCTAATATTAGATACACCTTTAAGTCACTAAGTAGGCGTTTGGATATAAGAATTGTAAAATTCCGAAAATAGTGGGGAAAAAAATTTAAATGAAAATTGTATTAGGAAATTAGAGTCTTGTTTGAACATGAATATAATTTTGGGATATTTTTAAATTTTTGTAAGTGAACTGAGGTGAAAATTTTGAATTTTTTTTTTGGAGTTTTTCAAATTTTCGAAAATTTCTGAAATTCATCTCCAAGTAAAAATTGAAAATTTATGGCTAAACATTGATTTTGAAAAGAAAAAAAAATTCTTTATGGCCAAACGGCCCTAAGTTGATATTCATTTCATTTGAAATTAAAATAACATTGAACTTTTTAAACTTCATTACCAAATCACTATTAGAAACTAATGACTTCAACAATTGAAATATTGAGTAATGTTTTCATGATGAAACAAAATTATGTCCTTGCAAAACAAAGGTCAGCGAGTACTTAAGTGCTACCTACATCCACTAAAAAAATACTTTTCCGTCGTGATAAAATAAAATGCAAAAGCGTGATGGGGCCAACTGGCGAAGTGTTTGTATGATTTATGTGGAGCATTGGGCCTTAATGATTTTGGTTTGTTAGATAGCCCTGCATTTAAATTTGGGGGAGTGCACGGTTAGTCACTAATAACATATGTATTTACTTTTAAGTTACTATTTAAAATGTCTTTAGTATTGAACTACTGTTTTAATAAATTTTAACTGCCCGGACAAAAATACTCTTCTGCTCATGTCCTTAACTTTTGAACTTAACTTCAGGACTTCAAGACTACATGTCCTTAACTTTTGAACTTGAAACTCTAAGTTCAGGACTTCAGGACTACATGTCCTTAACTTTTGAACTTCACTTCAGCACTTCAGGACTACATGTCCTTTACTTTTGAACTTCACTTCAGGACTTCAGGACTACATGTCCTTTACTTTTGAACTTAACTTTAGGACTACATGTCCTTAACTTTTGAACTTGAAACAAATTCAGGACCAAGCGTCCTTAACTTTTGAAATTGTAAGTCAAAGTTAAGGATCTATTGTCCTTAACTTTTGATCTTGTAACTGTAAGGTAAGGACTGCATGTCCTTAACTTTTGAACTTGTTAGTCTAAGTTCAGGACCAAGTGTCCTTAACTTTTGAACTTGTAAGTCTAAGTTCAGGACCAAGTGTCCTTAACTTTTGAACTTGAAATTCAAAGTTAAGGACCAAGTATCCTTAATTTTTGAACTTGTAAGTCAAAGTCCAGGACCAAGTGTCCTTAACTTTTGAACTTGAAACTCAAAGTTAAGGACCAAGTGTCCTTAACTTTTGAACTTGGAATTCAAAGTTAAGGACCTATTATCCTTAACTTTTAATTAGTAACAAAACTAGCACGTTAATCTTCGAACAATCATAGTGCTTATTCAAGAGTTTCTTAAAGTACCTACCAAAACCATGACTCTTTTATGTCTTCTGCTATGCATTTTGTGTAACCCAATAACATTTTTCTGTTACTTTACCACAAGCACCCGACTTTTTAATTTGGAATCCAAATAGAAATTTAACACCTTTCTCTCAAAAAGAGAGTAATGGCAAAATTAAAAACAGTAGACCACGTCTGGAGCACTATTCCAATATGCATAACTGGTGAGTATGAAGGAAAGAAATTAAACAGTGGCTAGACGTTATCTCCATTACTGGCATACCCGAATTTGATAGAGTAAAAATGTAATGGAAGAAAGGGTAAAAATATCTTCTCATATTAATTTTAATAAAGTAGTTGCTATTTTTGCTCAATATTAGCATTGCTGAATAAAAAATAAATACCAGTTTAAATAGTGGCTACCCCACGCCATTTCTACTTTAAATTTGGATGCTCTTTCTCGTTGCCTTTTCACATAATGTACATGGAGTGGAAAAGACTGAAAGAATGACTGATAAGTTATGCGTCTTTTGTTTTGATGATTTGATAAATTTTACAAGAGAACAAGATAAGGAACCTGATACAATTAGTTTTATTACTTTCAGAGTAACTAGTCAGATGTCTAGTTCAATTCCCAATGAAATCAGATAAAGGAACAACAGAGGGAACATATATGGATCAGTTCTCCTAGTCGTCGTGCAGTCAACTCTACAGTTGTAAAAGTTGTTGCACTGTACTATCTGGCAGGTTGTTGCACCGTACTGTCTAGCAGCAGTACAACAACACAACTATAGCTTGCTAAAGCTTAACTAAAGAACAATTTATTGCATCAACTTTGATGACATCACACACACAAGTTATCAACATGAGGCAAGGGATTTCATCTCTCCAACACTTCCAAATCCAAAAATTACATTCTCTCACGTGCTAGCCACCACCACTCTTAAGAACAAAGTTACTGCAACCTTAAGTCTAGATCTAAAGATTGAAGATATATTCTTAGATTTATTGAGTCTTTGTTATTTTTGTTCTTCATTTGTAACTTTCAAAAAGTGCCTTTGTAGGACAGATTTAAATCGCTGTTTGATTTAGTTTCTTGACTAGAGGTAGCCGAGGTTTGTTGCTTTGTAATATAGTTATTGCAAAAGGCTTATAATAGAGTTATTGTGGGGGGGGGGGGGGTGAGGGATTAAGAGTTTAATTTCTAGATTGACTACAGTTAGTCAAGGTTTGTTGCTTTGTAATAGAGTTATTACCAAGGACTTACAATAGAGTTATTGTAAGCAGTGAGGGATTAACAACTTGTTGGGATGATTGTTACGTATCGTTTCATAATATATCGTACCGTATTGTATTGTATTGTATTGTATTGTATTGTATCATTTGATAAACAATGTTTGGATTGATTGTGTCGTTTGCCGTCGTTTCATTATATCGCGCACCAACAATATGAAAAATAAACTTGCAATATTATAAAGAAAAATTTGATACTTGGTAAAGTTATTATATAAAGATGTAGGATAAATGATAAAATAAAATTATTTAATAATAATGAAGCGTGAGATTGAGAGAAAAAAGACAAGGTAACGACGCGACCACACCAAATCGGTCGTTACATAAAGTGACATATTTCGTTGTTATGTAACGACAGATATAACGATACGATACAATAAAATTAAAGTAACAATCAAAACAAACATTGTATTTAAAGTAACAATACGATACAATACAATAGGTAACAATCATCCAAACAAGCTGTAAGAGTTTAATTCATAGATTACAATAAGTTGTAATATGAAGGCTCGGTTTAGTGGAGTTGAAATACTACTAAGGTAGGTCGTGAATTTTAATCCCTTGAGCAAGTAGTTTTTCACGTAAATATCTCATGTTCTTTAATCTTTATTTACTGCAGATTTACTTTGTGAACATATAGAGAAGTTGGTTCCCTATATTGTTTGATTTTACGTTCTATTGTTTATCACGAGAACGGATAGAAAATCTGGTTCTCTATACCGTCTGATAGACTTGTGTATCGATGACACTACTACTGCCTTCATTTGTGGGACGTGAGTGCCATTTTAATTGTGTAATCTTTTAGCCATATTCATTGAATTCCGGGAGATCCAATTGGTAGCAGGTGAATGTCATTGCTTATTTATTTCACTAGGTTAATTGTCTCCTAAAATTTATCTATATACTGAATATCTATGTGAATATTGAGGCTTTAATTTTGGAATGAAAGTGGGTGTTAAAAAGCAAAAGGAATTAGTTTTCGCAGGCAAATTGAAAAACGAACTTCAATAGGATCACGTATATTAGTCGTTTTTCAGTCTGTAGTTAGAACGAGAGAAAGTAGAGAGGCATGTAACGTGGAGTAACCATTAGGCACATGCTCTGTCTAACTGTCTAAGGTCCTATGAATCTACAGAATTCTCAAGAATTTCTTAAAATCCCAGGTCCCCCGTGGGTTATCTTCAACATAAAGAAACAGTTTACTGCTTTAATTTATTGTTGTGGTGGTAGTCGTGATCATATGGATCGTTTCCGTACCCTTGAAACAAAACTTATCAAAATAATTATATCTCTGCACATGCACAACTTAGTCTACGCCCCAATCATCAACTTGTAAAATATCAAACATTTATACAGTAATTCATAATATGTATAACAATGATCAATTTTCAGACTCGATTCGTTGAAGGAAGTGTTTAACAACTATTTGTTTCTTGTTTGTCCTGCTGAAGTTAGAGAAACGGTGGACTTCTCTCTCTTTTCATCAGTATTCATAATCCATTTGAAGGAGAAAACCTATTTTGCTTGAAATCTTCCTTGTGCTTATTCCCCAAAAGCATAAAGTCAACATAGTGTTTGCTCCCACATGCTTTTCCGAACAAATACTACTCCATGTACTAACTTGTAAATGTAATGATCAACTTTTCTGTTAACAAGCGACTCCAAAAACACTAAAGATTTGGAATACATGGAGTAATGAGTGCAATTTCCCTTAGGAATTAAGTAATGTTTGCTTATTATTAATGCAATATATATATATATATGTGAGAGAATTTCATCTTTATTCAGGACAAGGGAATTCCTGCTTTGATTTATCACCCTTCAAATAAAACTTTCAACTGTTCCCTCCGTTTTTTTAAATAAAAATTGTCCTAATTTGTCTTGGCACAAACTTTAATAAAGAAGGGAAGACTTATAAGATATGTGATTTTCAATAAGCCATTGCATTTGTGTTGCTGACACTAGCGGTAAAACGTTTGAAATTTGTGGTCTTAAATAAATAACTTTTTTTTAGGAAATATTAAAATGTGTCAATTTTTTTTAGACAGACTAAAATAAGGAAATAATGTCAATCTTTTTGAAAAGGAATAGTATTTTATATCATGGGTTATAATAGTCAAGCCTCCAATTTTGAAATCAAGCTGCATTACCGAATTCAAAATAATACATTTGAACACTGTCAACAGTTATTATCAAAGGCAACTGCAGTACTAGTGTTAAGAAAATCCTTCACGAGAAAGAGGTCCTTGAATTAAGGAGGAATGATTTTCCATTCATCTCTTTCGGGTCAAGTTGCTAAGCTAAAGAAACTCCACCATAAAGCAATTATGATCATATCCTCAACTGTTCTAGTCCTGCTCATTTGCACTATCAATTGGGACCAATATAATCATAAATGCCCTTTCTTTCCGCAACTGGTGGCACATGCTATTTGCTGCATAAATTAAATTGGTAGTCTGGTTCGGACTATGCTTCCAAATCATATGATACCATTGAATTGATTCTCTAATGAAAAGAGTGTAATTACAGCTACGTATTGCACTACTTAAAAACAATGCAAAGTAAATATTAATATTCCCGTGTGGTTTGTAGGCTATTACACAGTGCATGTTTACTCAGTGTGTATAAAGTACTCACTATAGGGTGCTCACCCGAAGGGCAGACGTTGTGTCAAAGCCGCCAGCTTCTGTATCCAATCCGCTAAATTAAGAACCTCGCACTGTGACCACGGGGCTGCTGCAGAAGAAGAAAGAAAGGTTCAGTACAGAGCCAGCATCCACTACAAACCAACATAATAAGAAAAGTAAGTGTGCCACTTACGTGTGAAATTCCATACCTCAGGGAACAGTAGGAATTCAGCAGGGATGATGTCGATGGTTCGCACTCGGACAAATTGACTCATCCATCCTCGGTCCTCACTTTCCTCGCCCCTGACAACGGAAGACCGGGAGGTCCGACGTTGTAAAGTGACCAGGCCTCTGCAATGCAAAGGTCGGTACAACCTAATGAGATGGTTAAGGGTAAATTCCAGCCCGACCTTTTCCACGAAGAATCTTATCATTAATACAATCCTCCAAAATGACGGGTGAACCTGTGCCAGGGTGACCCGATGTCTCTTACAAAACTCGATCACGACCCTATCAAGAGGGTCCAACGTAAAGGGAAACATGTATACGTTTAAAAATCCCTTTACATGAGCCGTGATGTTCTCTCCCAGAGAAGTACCCAGAGTACCACATTCTCCCCCCATCTGCAATCTCTCCTCATCGCCTCGAGGTGCTCCCCTCCTATGGATGGGATGGATTTAGATGCATGCCCCTAATGGTCCTGAACACCGAAAGGTCTCTCTAATGTTATATCTCCCCCCGAGCCAAAGCGTCCCGAGGCCATCTCACCAGAACCCGGCAGTGTACCACTGACCGAGCGGGGAACAGAGGTAGAACCTTCCTCTTGTTGACGAGCGAACTGGGATATAGAAGCCATAACAATGAAGCAACAAGAAAAGGGGAAGTAAAAGCTTTGGCGAAAGTTTGGATCGCAACAAAGGGAAAAGAGGCTGAGGCGAGAAAGGAAGATTCTACAAAGGAAGCAATTGCTCATAGCAGTAAAGCCTTCAAATGAAGGAAGCAAATGTATTTATAGGGTAAGCAGCAACCGTTCGCATACTTTGAAGGTCAGTTAATTCTGGCCATGCCATTTCCATTTTTGGGGAAATGAACCAATGGGACCGCCTCGGTCACTTTGCATATCTCGTCGCATGAATAACGATGTCCAAGGGCTCAAGGTCCCCAAGCCAGTCTGACCTCGAGATGGTACCCTATCTCGAGGGCCTCCACTATTATTATGAGCCCTAAGGGGCCACCTATGCCAACTTAATCCCGAGAGGTTATCCGATCTCAGGGATCCAAAACTACAAGCTCTCGAGAGTTGCCGATATTAATATAGCCTCGAGACGGTTCCTAGTCTCGAGGATCTTCATCACTGCTTATACGATTTTCTACACAGAATTGTTGTTCCTACCTCGAGATGGTACCCAATCTCGAGGGCCTCTGTCGTTGCAAGTATATGATCTAAACGAAGCTACCAAAATATCCGTATATCGATCCGGCCCGAGATGTTACCCGATCTCGAGGTCTTTATTATTCTATGAATGGGACCTAAGAAGCCAAAATTGCAATTCAAAAGATCATTTGTGCATTGAAAAATAAAGGGCTTGAAATAGGAAAGTCTCTTGGCATTCCCAAAAATGTATATTTACAAGAATGTCTTTACATAGCTCCCCCGGGAGCCTGGATAGAGAAGAGAAAGGAGAAAAGAGGCAAAAATCATGGGTGGATCCATTCCTCACCCTCATCGTTGTCCGAACCACTGTCGGAGGCGCTACCGGAGCTTTCGTCAAAAGAAGACGTAAGCGCCATTTCTTCTTCTAAAGCCCTGGTCTTCTCGACCTCAGCAGAAAGGTCGGTGCCCATGACGATCGCCTCTTGGAATGCCTACCTCCTGGCTTGGGAACGAGCATGTTCAACGGCCCGAGTCATCTTCAGCTCGGACTGGTCAGATATCTCCTGGGCCCGATTGTTGGTGGCAACAACATTCCTCTTATACGATGCTACATGCACATGAGCCTCAGACTTGGCCGTTGATAGAGAAACGACCTCATCCTGGGAATTCTGAAGAAGGTCCTGGGTCGAGGTCAGCTCTCCCCGCAAGAAGTCCCTCTCTGAGGCTACGACCCCGATCTGCTCCTTCAGCTCAAGATTCTCCTTGTCCCTGATTGTAGCCTCTTCCCGAAGTTGCTCAGGGCATCCTTTTGCTCAATCTGCAAAAATGAGTCAAGTTAGCAGGTATCGACTTATGGAAGCAGGGAAATAGACTCCAATATTCCGGTTACCTGCCCGGTGAAGCTGGCCCTTTCTTCGTGAACGCTCTCCAAACTTGCCCAAATCACATTTAACTCCTCGCCCTTTCGGGCAGAGGAAGCCTTCAATCCTTTTAGTTCCGAGGAAAGCTTCTCAAGTTCCTCCATACGGTAAATAAGTTCAACGTTTAGTTTGGAAAACTCTTGGCCGTACGACTTCTTGGCTTGCAACACAAAGGAAGAAGATTATGCGTGGAGGAATGAAAACTCAGAAGTACAGACAGTATGCCGGGAAAGTCACTTGTTTTAATGCCTCTCGGCCCTCTCAAAAGCGGCGGAGATGTTGAGGTCGGTCTCTTCCTCAATACCTTCAAATAAATCCATGAACGTGTCCCCCCCCCCCCCGAGAGATGTCCACATCGGCAACACCCCTGTCCCAGGCGTCCCTTATCTCTCCTGAGGAAAAGGAAGGGCCCAAATTGGGGCCACCCACAACATCGATGCCAAGCCCTTCGAGCTCGTCGAAATGGACTGTACCATGTCCCACGAAAAACACGGAATTGCGCACAAGCCTTCCTCGAGGGTCCCCTCTATACAAGTTGGTCCCACATCGGCCATATTAGACTCGACGTTCTGATGGTTTGTAGTCTTTAGAACGTCCAATTTCTGCCTTACCCTTTTGGCCAATGGGCGGTTATCTTCATCGTCATGTTCGTTTGTAGCACGAAGACTTGCGGCAGCACCCGAAGACAAGGCCGTGGCATCGGTCTTAGACTTCCGGGTCTGGGGTTTCCTTATCTTAGAAGACCCTACCGATGTCTCTTTCTTCCTTTTCTTGCCCCCAGCAGGTTCCAAAGTTCCTTCTTCGCCAGGAGGGGGCGGCCTCATCAACAGAGTGTCCCCGAGACCTGCGTACACGGGATATATCAGACCTTCCGCGGCAAAGGAAGCCTATGAGAAGTTTGAAAAAAAAAAAGAGAACTTGCCATGGTTCTTGGCCTGCCACCTGGTCTTGGCTAAATCACGCCAAGACCGTTTGTTGTGTGGAAAGGCAGAGTCTATTTGCTTGATCCACCCCGAGAGGTCCTGGATCGAGCTGGGGAACCAGACAGCAGCTACATAGTCAGAAGAAATCCAATTAGAAGGAGAAGAAGGGGGAGTAAAAAATGTTCCTGGTGCTTACGTGCCATATTCCATTCCTCTGGGAATGGCATCCTATCGATAAAGATGATGTTCGAGGTTCTAATTCTAACGAACTGGCTCATCCACCCCCGATCCTTGTCCTCGTCAATGCTTGCGAAGAATGTCTTCGCAGAACGATGTTGAAGCTTAATTAAACCCCCTCGAAAAAGACGGGGGCTGTATAATCTTATTAAGTGGTCGAGGATGAAGTCCATCCCTTTGATCCGATCTGAGAAATAACGAAGCATATACACTATCCTCCAGAACGAAGGGTAAATTTGACCGAGCGTCACCCGGTCCCGGAGGCAAAAATCGAGAATCACTGGGTCTATCTATGGAGATGAAGAGTCCACAGGACCCAGGGTAAAGGGGTACGGGTACACGCTGAGAAAGCCTGCTTTGTAAGTCACTATGCTTTCCTCAGTGTTGGGAATACCTATTTGGACCTCCTCCCCCCAATGGCAGTCGAGCTTTACCTTCTCCTCTTCAGATATTATGCTAATGTATCTATACATGGGCTCACATCGTCCCGATATGTTAGGAGGTCTATTGATGGTAAAATCTTAAATTGCTTCAAAATCGCCAGGGATGCATTGTTCGATGCTCAGTGGTTTCTTTGCTTTACCCTTGGACGGGCGTACGGGGGAAGAGGTTCCCTCTTTTTGAGGCACCGTCTTAGAGGTTTTGGCCATAGCTGTACCGAAGCTTTTGAGAAAAAATATGAAGAAGTAGGCTCAGAAGGAAGGTGAACACAGAAAAAGTTGGAATATGGCTCTAAAAACTTGAAGTTAGTTGTAAAAGTATGGATGGCGCGCAAGTGTGGTATTTATAGAGATCATGCATGCAACGCTTGAGAAGCGGGAAAGTCGAATCATCGGCGGATCGTGGGTCTCTCGATGATCATGCTGACGGTGACCCCTGCGCAGCTTTAGAAGAAGACCAATTAATTCTCAGGCGAGCTGACGTCATGTTGGGGATACCAAAGAAGTAAGCATTCGATATCGTTTCTTATCATTCCACTCTAAGAAACGCGGGGACTATCTGTATACGGCTAAAATCGGAGAGACCGATTTTACGATTACTATGACATCTCGTAGATTATCCGAATAAGTGGAGGGGTACAGCTCGAGGCCCGACCTCGAGTGTTCCCTATGATCAACTTCGAGGCAATGCAGATCGGTGACTGTCACGAGCAAGCAACACGTGGGCGAAGGCGGCCAAGTCTGCAACTAAGTACAAGTCCGTACTATGATATTAAATAGTTATACCAGATGCATATCTTTGTAATAAATGTCTATGTACTATGTTGAGATTTTCCCTCATATATAAAGGGGACCCTTATCGTTTTTTGCACACACACAATATTCAATACAAGGAACAAGAACATTCTCTGCTCTCTAGCTCAAACATCATTTATTGTCTCTTTACCACTTCATTACTTGCATTTATTGTATTTCATTGATTGTCTTTCATTTATTGTCTATCATTGATCATTAATAGCCTCCTCAAAGGTCCATAGAATTGTTACATCTTCATTGATCCCACGTCACTAACCCCGAGCCTCGACCTCGAGGACCTATCTCGGCCAGCTCGGAACCCCTGCCCCGAGGCAGTATGGTTTTCCTATCTTTGATTTCGTATCATTTTTACCTTATTTCTTTACTCGCACTTAGCATCCATTGCACAACAAGTAGCATTAAAATAAATTGCATATTTTTAGAACCACATAATCAAATTTAATTGTTATTACCATTTTCGAGGTAAACAGTTTGGCGCCTACCGTGGGGCTAAAAATAATAGTGATTGTTTTAGTATTGGTTCACCGAAAAAACGCAAGTTATTCTTCACGCCTTTTCTTGTCCAAGAATCTTTGATTTCAGGTCAAAATGTCTAACTCAGTAAATGCACGCGAAAACAACGGTGTTGAGGACCATGGATAGAACGGCGTAGCTGCTCCAGGCGCTGGTGTACCACCACAGAACCCTGATGATGCACTAAACCCAAACCCAGTGGACGTCGGCTCATGCAACGCCCAACATGTCGATATTAGTTCCCGCACTGACGGGGATATACGTCGGGAAAAAGAACAGGAGGTTCAGAACACTCCAGCTCGAGAAGAAAGGCAGGTTAGCCTTCATGTTATTTTTGAAATGTTGCAAACACAACAGTTAGTGATTGCTCAGCTGAAAAGCCATCAAAAAACTCCTAGCACAGTAGCACCAGGAACGACTCCTCGAGTCGAACCAGCACCGGAGAAGTCGAGCAACGACGGATCGATGACCGACCTCGCCATTATGAAAATGCTCGAAGACCTCATAAAGAGAATTGAATCAGGCGAAAAGAAAAAAGAAACCAATGACAAAAAGGTGGAACCTACAACACGAGGGTCGACCAGATCCCAGGCGCACCCCCTGTTCTAAAAGGTGTAGATTCAAAGAAGTTCGTACAAAGGTCGTTCCCATCAAACGCAGCCCCGAAGCCCATCCCGAATAAATTCAGGATGCCCGATCTCCCGAAATACAACGAGACCTCGGACCCCAACGAGCATATCACTGCCTACACTTGTGTCGTGAAGGGGAACGATTTAAAGGAGGACGATATTGAGTCTGTCCTGTTGAAAAAGTTTGGAGAAACACTGTCAAAGGGGGCCATGATGTGGTATCACAACCTAACCCCTAATTCAATAGACTCGTTTGACATGTTGGCAGACTCTTTCATAAAGGTGCATGATGGCGCTATCAAGGTCGCAACTAGGAAATCTGATGTCATCAAAATCAAACAGAGAGAGAGTGAAATGCTGCGGGAATTCGTGTCCCGCTTCAAAATGGAGCGAATGGAGTTACCCCGGTCTCCGATGACTGGGCAGTACAGGCCTTCACCCAAGGCTTGAATGGGCGAATCTCGATAGCTTCGAAACAGCTGAAGCAGAACTTGGTTGAATATCCCGCCGTCACCTGGGCGGATGTCCACAACCGATACCAGCCGAAGATTAGAGTCGAGGATGACCAAATAGGAGCCCCCTCGGGCTCTGTATATCCAAGCGAGATCTTAGCAAAAGAACCAAGGCCAAACAAGGAAAGGTACCAACCATACATTGAAGACCAAAGAAACGCCCCGAGGCGCAACATACCTCGGAATAACCGAAGGATAGATCGGGGACAGAATCCCCGGGGACTCGCGAACCGAGTCGATTTCAACAGACACGCAGGAACGGTGGAAGCACCCTGATTATCGGAGTACAACTTCAACGTTGACGTTTTAGATATCGTGGCGGCCATGGATAAAATCAAAGACACCAGATGGCCGAAACCCATACTATCAGACCCATCACAAAGGAACCATAACCTGGTGTGTGAATTTCACGGCTCGCACAGTCATAAGACGGAAGATTGCATACAACTCTGAGAGGGAGTAGCCCGACTACTTAGCAAGGGGCACCTCTGGGAGTTCCTCAGTGACCGGGCTAAAAATCAACTTCAATAAAGAGAGGCGAACATGATGAACGTAGCAGAATAGATGCGACATGTAATTCACATGATCATGGGCGGGATCGACACCCCACAGTAACCCATCCTCAAACGGACAACAATATTCGTCACCAGGGAGAAGCGAACTTGATGTTACATACCCTAGGACGCCCTCACATTCAGAGACGAGGATCCCGAGACCCTATCTCAACCTCACAACAATGCATTGGTAATTTCTTTCCTTGTGAATATGTTTCAGATTAAACGTGTACTCGTGGATCCAAGTAGCTCGGCCAACATAATCAGGTCGAGGGTGGTGGAGCAGCTCGGACTGCTCGACCAGATCGTGCCCGCCTTTCGAGTCCTAAACGGATTCAACATGTCGAGTGAGACAACAAAAGGGGAAATTGTCCTCCCAGTCAGCATGGCCGAAACAACTAGAAACACCAAGTTTCACGTCATCGACGGAGACATGCGGTATAATTCCTTGCTCGGGAGGCCATGGATACACTGCATGAGAGCGGTACCATCGACCCTCCACCAAATGATCAAATTCCCAGCAAAGGAGGGAATAAAATGGTATACAGGGAGCAACATGCAGCAAGGGAGATGTTTGCGGTATACGATGTTGTACCGACATCGACACCCTCTATACCGAAGGGACCGAAGGGACCGAAGGGACCGAAGGATAAGCAAACAGCTAAGTAGAAGTCACAAGTTATTTTCTCGGTCGCACCCTGAGCTTTGAGCTAAGGACCGAACCGCATCCCCAGAACAAGTAGAAGCAGGCGCCATCGAGTCAGAAATGCCATCACTGCTAAGGTACGACTTCTCCCCCTTTTCATTCACATTTTTTACTGACCTATATGCAGATGTCCGATAAAAAGAAATCGAAGCACCCTCCAGTTTGAAGAACTTAGGTTTTAAAGCACGCGTTGCACTCTTTTCCTTCGATCGGATTTTATCCCTGAAAGGGTTTTGCTGGCAAGGTTTTTAACGAGGAAACATCTATGTGCTACCTAAGGAAAACCTAAACAAGTATTCAAGGCTTCTCTCCAATAAACCTCGAATACTGTGGGGCATCCCCCGGGAGGTCACCTCCTCGAAAAGACCAAAATAAGCCAAAAAGGGTTTCGATAGGAAAATTATGTATCGGGCCAAACGGTCAAATGAACCGTGTCCGCATAGAATAGTCGAACCCTCGACGGCAAAAACATGTATACTCGTATCAAATAATCAAAGAAGTATCTTTTGCCACCAAGACACTTTGCGGTTCAAAGAAGTCGTTATTATCTTAAGGAAGGCCCAGGGCCGAAAAACCCTCGATGTCTCGGGGACTGTAGACAATCGCCACCCCATCAAGTTATCAAAGCTCGAGGCTATAAGACCCCAAGAAGGCCCCCTCAGGCATAAGCAAATCTGTAAGTCCAACAGGCATAATCGAGACTGTAAGTCCTACGGGCATGAGCAAATCAGCAAGTCTTACGGGCATAACCAAAACTGTAAGTCCTACGGGCATGATCAAAACTGTAAGACCTAAAGTAAGGCATGCCGAAATCACATGACTTTATAAAAGGCACAATCCCGATTGTAAAGCCAAGGCTATATATTCGAACTTGTAAGACCCCTTAAAAGGCATACCCTCAAAAATAGACGCCGAGGATATCTCATTCGGGACTAAAAGGCTCCGGCCAAACACGACTACAGTCACAAGGCTCCGTCCAAACTAACGCGACTCGGGGACGCCCGACCATCGCCACGAAATTAAATCCTCTGAAAATATTTTGGAAAGAACCGGTTAAAACATGCTACCCTCGGCACAAGTAAAAGAGCTTCAATCATTTTCATGTCAGCTCCAAACAACGAAAAGGCTCGAAACAATTCAGCCATAGGGAAAAACCTTCTGAGGTGCTCATTTATCGGCACATAACAACTCGTAATCGAGGTTCTTTTTGGACCGTCGAAGAGTCGGGCGAACACAAAAAATTTAAATAAATCTTTGGCGAGGGAAAATATAGCCACACCAAAGGTCGTATCGACCTTGGTGCCAACCTACAAAGCCTCAAGGCTAATTCTAAAAAACCCAAGGGTCGATGAGCTCGAGTAGTAACCCGAATCGAGGACCAAGCCTGAAACGGTTAACTAAAATGCCTAAGGGCGAACGCACTAGAGCATACGGGCCAACATCAAAAATCCTACGGGCCAGCCCAAAAATGCCTAAGGGAAAAGGCATAAGAGCCTACGAGCCATACTAACAAGCCTCAGGCCAGTTTATAAACCTAAGGTTTTTTCCTCGAAGACCGACTCATTTGGATAACCGCTAAAAAACACCAAAATTGGGAAGACAAACAAAAGTAGATTCAAAAAATTGAAAGGTTTTTCATACATATGTATTAACACATTCACAATGCTCCCGCAGGGAGACTCATCCAAAGACGAAAAAAGGAAAACACTAGCCTATCCACTGGACCAGTTCCTTCGAGTATCCTTAAATATCAACATCGGCACCAGGAGAAAGGAAAAAATTGGCGTTGATCTCATCCGCTTTGGCCTGCTTTATCTCCTCCGAGAGATCGAAGCCCCTACCTTGTATCTCCTCGAGGGTTTCCCTCCGAGATTTACACCGGGCATATTCCTTGCTTCTCCTTTATCTATAAAAGGCCCCTCTCAGCTTAGCCCGGGCATCGGCAACATCTTTCAAATAAACGGCCACTTTCTTGTCGGCCTTTTTTCGAGCCTCTTCAGCCTCGACCGGGGCATCAACAACTTCGACTTTCATCAGCAAAAGCTCGGCCTCGAACCTTTCAATATTTCTCGCCTACATTGAGTTGTCTTCAGAAGCATCCCGGAAGTGCACTTCGAGGGCAGAAGCCCTGGTCAACACATTATTTTTGGCCGCAACTTGGGCGTCCATCTGAGCCCTAAGCCCATTGCACTCGCGCTCGGCTTGACTAACTCTGCCCCAAAGGCGTTCCAGGTCCTCTATCTTTCTCTGCAACTGAAACACAGGAATATTAGTCTCCAAAGATAGGAAAAGAAGTATGCATACCATCGAAACGAAGGTTACCTGTCCCTTGAGACGGCCTTCGTAGTCATGGCTTCGACTCACCTCGTGTCGAAGGTGTATCGATTCCTTTGCTCGTTTGTCACAAAGAAGCCTAAGGGATCTCTCCCCATCCAAAGCTTTCTGCAATTCGAATTTGAGCTTATCAAAGGCCTATGAAAAGCAAAATTCAGTTAGAAAATGAAAATACAAAGTCGAAAGATCGAAGGATCACCGAACCTCACCGCAGAGCAAAACCGCTGAGCCTCCTCAAAGGATGAGCGCACATCTCCTGGCATGGCTTCTCCGGTCCCAGTCAAACTATCCCGAGAGGGGACGTGATCGCTGGGGACTTCGCTCTCATCGGGTGGACCTTGGCCCCGAACTCCCCTCGAAGTACCTTTGACGGGAGGAGAAACTGGCGGCAGAAGACCTTCTCCCCTCGAAGTACCTTCGATCGGAGAAGAAGATGATGGCAAGGGAGGAATTTCCCTCCCAAGGTTGGAGATCTCGGGTCTAACAGCCCTGGCTTCATCGCCTTTACACCTTGGGCAGGTCTTGCCTCACAGCGAGCTTCCTCGCCTGCCGAAGGCCCCTTCCGCTTGTTATCATTTTTCGGCCCCGAGTCTGACGACTCCCCTCCCCCTGCGAGGGAACACTGATTCACACCGGGGAGCTCTCAAACACCTGCGGAAAGGAAGTTATTAAGAAAAGACGCTTGCTTCTTAAAGGAAAGATCCTACTGACGCTCACCATCGAGTTTGACCTCCCATCTTCCCTTCGACAAGTCTAGCCACTTACGCTCGTCATAAGCTGAGCAAGCCGTCAACTTCCATATCTAATCCTCTAAATTAGGGACCTCGCACGGTGACCACGGGGCCGCTGCAGAAGAAGAAAGAAAGGTTCAGTACATAACCAACATCCACTACAAACCAACATAACAAGAAACGTAAGTGTGCCACTTACGTGTGAAATTCCATTCCTTAGAGAACGGTAAGAATTCTGCAGGGATGATGTCGATGGTTCGCACTCGGACAAATTGAGTCATCCATCATCGATCCTCACTTTCCTTTCCCCTGGCAACGAAAGACCGGGAGGTCCGACGTTATAAAGTGACCAGGCCTCTTCAATGCAAAGGTCGGCACAACCTAATGAGATGGTTAAGGGTAAACTTGAGCCCGGTCTTTTCCACGAAGAATCTTATCATTAATACAATCCTCCAAAATGACGGGTGAACCTGTGCCAGGGTGACCCGACGTCTCTTACAAAAATCGATCACGACCCTATCAAGAGGGCCCAACGTAAAAGAAAAACATGTATACGTTTAAAAATCTCTTTACATGCGCAGTGTTGTTCTCTCCCAGAGAAGTACCTGCAGTACCACATTCTCCCCCCATCCGCAATCTCTCCTCATCGCCTCAAGGTGCTCCCCTCCTATGGATGGTATGGATGTATATGCATTCCCCCGATGGTCTTGAACACCGGAAGGTCTCTCTAATGATATATCTCCCCCCGAGATAAAGCGTCCCGAGGCCAGCTCACCAGAAACCGGCAGTGTACCACTGACCGAGCGGGGAACAGAGGTAGAACCTTCCTCTTGCTGACGAGCGGATTAGGATATAACATCCATAACAATGAAGAAACAAGAAAAGGGGAAGTAAAAGCTTGGGCGAAAGTTTTGGATCGAAACAAAGGGAAAAGAGACTGAGGCGAGAAAGGAAGATTCTATGAATGAAGCAATTGCTAAGAGCAGCAAAGCCTTCAAATGAAGGAAGCAAATGTATTTATAGGGTAAGCAGCGAATGTTCGCCTACTTTGATGGCCAGTTAATTCTGACCATGTCATTGCCATTTTTGAGGAATTGTACTAGTGAGACCGCCTCGGTCACTTCGCAGATCTCGTCGCATGATTAACGATGTCCAAGGGCTCAAGGTCCCCAAGCCAGTCTGACCTCGAGATGGTACCCTATATCGAGGGCCTCCGCTATTATTATGAGTCCTAAGGGTCCACCTATACCAACTTAATCCCGAGACGGTACTCGATCTCAGGGATCTCTATTACCACAACTATAGGCTCTCGAGAGTCGCCGATATTAATAGAGCCTCGAGACGGTTCCCAGTCTCGAGGATCTTCATCACTGCTTATACGATTTTTTAAAATAGAATTGTTGTTCCTACCTCGAGATGGTACCCAATCTCGAGGGCCTCTGCCACTGCAAGTATATGATCTAAACGAAGCTACCAAAAAATCCGCATATCGATCCGGCCCGAGATGGTACCCGATCTTGAGGTCTTTATTA
The DNA here is from genome assembly GCA_005239495.1 of Nicotiana undulata. Classification (NCBI taxonomy): domain Eukaryota; kingdom Viridiplantae; phylum Streptophyta; class Magnoliopsida; order Solanales; family Solanaceae; genus Nicotiana; species Nicotiana undulata. Next base: position 66,191 of record ML260712.1, on the reverse strand, counting down.
TTCTATGAATGGGACCTAAGAAGCCAACATTGCAATTCAAAAGATCATTTGTGCATTGAAAAATAAAGGGCTTGAAACAGGAAAGTCTCTTGGCATTCCCAAAAATGTATATTTACAAGAATGTCTTTACACAGCTCCCTCGGGAGCCCGGATACAGAAGAGAAAGGAGAAAAGAGTCAAAAACTATGGGTGGATCCATTCCTCACCCTCACCGTTGTCCGAACCACTGTCGGAGTCGCTACCGGAGCTTTCGTCAGAAGAAGACGTAAGCGCCATTTCTTCTTCTAAAGCCCTGGCCTTCTCGACCTCAGCAAAAAGGTCGATGCCCTTGGCGATCGCCTCTTGGAATGCCTACCTCCTGGCTTGGGAACGAGTATGTTCAATGGCCCAAGTCAGCTTCAGCTTGGCCTGGTCAGATATCTCCCTGGCCTGATTGTTGGCAGCAACAGCATCCCTCTTAGCAAGTGTCGACTTCTGGAAGCAGGGAAATAAACTCCTAGATGTCGAGTTACCTCCTCAGTGAAGCTGGCCCTTTCTTGGTGAGCTCTCTCCAAACAAGCCCGAAGCACATTTAACTCTTCGCCCTTTCTGGTAGAGTAAGCCTTCAATCCTTTTAGTTACGAGGAAAGCTTCTCAAGTTCCTCCTCACGATAAATAAGTTCAATGTTTAGTTTGTAAAAAGCTTGTCCATACGACTTCTTGGCCTGCAACACAAAGGAAGAAGATTATGCGCGGGGGAATGAAAACTCGGAAGTACAGAAAGTATGCCGGGAAAGTCACTTGTTTGTAATGCCTCTCGGCCCTCTCAAAAATGGAGGAGGCATTAAGGTCGGTATCTTCCTCAATACCTTCAACTAAATCCCTGAACGTGTCATCCTCCCCCCAAGAGATGTCCACATTGGCAACGCCCCTGTCTTGGGTGTCCCTTATCTCTCATGAGGAAAAGGAAGGGCCCAAATTGGGGCCACTCGCAACATCGATGCTAATCCCTTCGAGCTCGTCGAAATGGAATGTACCATGTCCCACGAAAGACTTGGGGACTGCACCCAAGCCTTCCTCGAGCGTCCCTCTGTGCAAGCTGGTCCTACATCGGCCATATCAGACTCGGCGGTCTGATGTTCTGCATTCTTTGGAACGTCCACTTTCCGCCTTACCTTTTTGGCCAATGGGCGTTCGTCTTTATCGTCATCTTCGTTTGTAACACGAAGACTTGCGGCAACACCCGAAGCCAAGACCGTGGCATCGGTCTTAGACTTTCGGGTCTTGGGTTTCTTTATCTTAGAAGACCCCGCCGCTGTCTATTTCTTCCTTTTCTTGGCCTCGGCAGGTTTAAGTTCCTTCTTCGCCTGGAGGGGCGGCCTCGTCAACAGAGAGTCACCGATACCTGCGTACACGTGATATATCATACCTTCTGCCGCAAAGGAAGCCTATGAGAAGTTTGACAAAAAAAAAAGAGAACTTGCCATGGTTCTTGGCTTGCCACCTGGTCTTGGCTAAATTACTCCAAGACCGTTTGTTGTATGGAAAGACAGAGTCTATTTGCTGCTGCATACAGAAGAAATCCACTTATAAGGAAAATAAAGGGGAGTAAAACATGTTCGGTGTAATGGTACTTACGTGCCATATTCCATTCCTCCCGGAATGGCATCTTATCGACGGGGATGATGTCCGAGGTTCTAATTCTAACCAACCGGCTCATCCACCCCCAGTCCTTGTCCTCGTCAATGATTGTGAAGAATGTCTTCGCAGACCGATGTTGAAGCTTAATTAAACCCCTCGAAAGAGACGGGGGCTGTATAATCTTATTAAGTGGTCGAGGATGAAGTCCATCCCTTCGCTTCTATCGGAGAAATAACGAAGCATATACACTATCCTCCACAACGAAGGGTAAATTTGACCGAGCGTCACCCGGTACTAGAGGCAAAAATTGAGAATCAGTGAGTCTATCTGTGGAGATGAAGAGTCCACAGGACCCAGGGTGAAGGGGTACGTGTACACGCTGAGAAAGCCCGCTTTGTAAGTCACTATGCTTTCCTCAGTGTTTGGAATCTCTATTTGGACCTCCTCCCCCCAATGGAAGTCGGCCTTTACCATCTCCTCTTCAGATATTATGCTAATGTATCTATACATGGGCTCGCATAGACCCAGTATGTTAGGAGTTATATCGATGGTAAGATCATAAATTGTTTCGAAATCGCCAAGGATGCATTGTTCGATGCTCAGTGGTTTCTTTGCTTTGCCCTTGGACAGGCGTACGGGGGAAGAGGTTCCCTCTTTTTGAGGCACCGTCTTAGAGGTTTTGGCCATAGCTGTATCGAAGCTTTTGAGAAAAAGATGAAGAAGTAGTAGGCTTAGAAGGAAGGTGAACATAGAAAAGGTTGGAAGATGGCTCTAAAAACTTGAAGTTAGTTGTAAAAATATGGATGGCGCGCAAGTGTGGTATTTATAGAGATCATGCATGCAACGCTTGAGAAGCGGGAAAGTCGAATCATCGGCAGATCGTGGGTCTCTCGATGATCGTGCTGACAGTGACCAATGCGCAGCTTTAGAAGAAGGCCATTTAATGCTCTGGCAAGCTGACGTCATGGCGGGGATACCAAAGAAGTAAGCATTCGAGATCGTTTCTTATCATTCCACTCTAAGAAACGCGGGGACTATCTGTATACGGCTAAAATCGGAGAGACCGATTTTACGATTTCTATGACATCTCGTAGCTTATCCGAATAAGGGAAGGGGTACAACTCGAGGTCCGACCTCGAGTGTTCCCTATGATCGACTTCGAGGCAATGCAGATCGGTGATTGTCACGAGCAAGCAGCGCGTGGGCGAAGGCAGCCAAGTGTGCAACTAAGTACAAGTTCGTACTATGATATTAAATGGTTGTACCAGATGCATATCTTTGTAATAAATGTCTATGCAATATGTTGAGATTTTCCCTCCTATATAAAGGGGACCCTTATCGTTTTTTGCACACACACAATATTCAATACAAGGAACAAGAACATTTTCTGCTCTCTAGCTCAAACATCCTTTATTGTCTCTTTACTAATTCATTACTTGCATTTATTGTGTTTCATTGATTGTCTTTCATTTATTGTCTATCATTGATCATAAAGAGCCTCCTCAGAGGTCCATAGCATTGTTACAGCTTCATCGATCCCACGTCACTAACCCTGAGTCTCGATCTCGAGGACCTATCTCGGCCAGCTCGGAACCCCCGACCTGAGGCAGTCTAGTTTGCCTATCTTCGATTGCGTATCATTTTTACCTTATTTCTTTACTCACACTTAACATCAATTGCACAACAACTAGCATTAAAATAAATCGCATATTTTTAGAACCACATAATCAAATTTAATTGTTATTATCATTTTCGAGGTAAACACTTAGGTAGCTACATTGGTTGATTTGGTAGGGCACAACCTGACTTTTAGTGCGCTGCATGAGTTCAATTCCCGCACCAACATTTGCTCAAATTTTTATTAGATAGTGATTTCCCCCCACTTTCAAGTCCGGGATCAGCCTATCCACCATTTCCATTCCCCACCTCATTTTTAACTGCAAGTTGATTGCTGGTCATGATCCTTGATATACCATTTCGGGCAATATGAGTCATCTCCCACTTGCTACCAAGACTCAATAACGGTGCCCTACATTGCTTGTGTATGTATGAGTTAAATAAACAGTACTATATCCTACAGAGCAGTAAGAAAATCTAATCCACATTTCATACAGTAATGCTAAATATGTTACTAACAGTCGTGGTTTTCAAGATTTGCAGTAAATTGGTTTCCTATTTGGACTTTTGTAAGGAGAGGCATATGGGTTAACCCGGTTTGTTTGTCATTGGCTTGTTAATAACTCGTCTAGTTGGAGGATAGTATAGTACTGCACGTAGTTAGATTCCGCTACAAGCACCAGACAAAATGCAGGAAAATAATAGAAAAGAAAAAGTGGTCGGGGCAGGGAAGAAGATCTTAAAATAATTTCTCTACTGTTTCAATTTTTTTACCCAGTAATTTCGGATTAATTTCACGTAACATAAAATTTTCGGTCATTTAATTTTCTCAGAAATAAACACATTACTCTGTTACTTTAATGTGATAATAATAGTATTGTAACTTTACTATTATAGCGGTAAAAGGTCAACGAGTATACGGGCTATATAAATCCTCACCGACCGTGTTCCGTAGACCAACTCAAAATAATAGAGATGTGGTGCTCTAAGTGAAAAGAATTTCAATTAAACAATAGGAGCAACATATTCTTATTAAGTGCATGACCTATCTAATCTATTCTACCAGTGCAATCTACTCAAACTGCATGAGGCAACTGTTTACAGCTACCCGTAATTTCAATACACATCCAGTTTCCTAACCTCAATCATGTACAATATTTTCAAGTCCAGTAATCATAGAACATTTATGGGCATCTGGGGTCAGAGAAAAACTTTCTTGTTCATCTTCTTTTACATTCTTTTTGTTCCATGTCAGTTAGAAGCTTGTAATCTGGTAGATAAAATAGCATTGTTAGAATTCAAGCAAAAGATTACCTTTGATCCTTCTAAATTGTTTCAAACATGGACATCTACAACTGATTGCTGCAAATCTTGGGAAGGTATTGCTTGTGATTCCTCTGGCAGGGTTGTCAATGTCACTCGCCCTGGCCTTTCTTCAGGCGACGATTTCATTATCGATACATCAATTTCTGGAACTCTTTCTCCGTCTCTGTCCAAACTTTCTTTTCTTGAATTGCTTGATCTTAGTAATCTCAAGGACTTGACAGGGCCAATTCCACCTGAATTTGGAAAGTTATCGCGCTTGAGTTACATCTTTCTTGATACAAACAAGCTCTCGGGATCTATACCTGTCACATTTAAATATCTATATCAGCTGAAGAAACTCTATCTCAGTGATAATACTCTTTCTGGTACTATTCCTTCAAGTATTTTTGAAGGTTTCCTTTCATTATCTGAACTTGGTCTTTCAGGTAATCGGTTTTCAGGTCCAATACCATCTTCAATTGGGAATTTATTATCATTGACCAAGCTTGATATGAGTCACAATAAGTTTTCTAGAAGCATTCCACAAAGTATAGGAAAGCTCAAGAATCTTGAATACATTGATTTATCTGAAAATCAGTTATCTGGAAAGATTCCAAACTCGATTGGAAATCTTTCCAAATTAGTCCTGATGTATCTGAATCAAAACCAACTTAGAGGAAACATTCCTTCATCAATATCTGGTCTTAGCTCATTGGTATTCTGCCGTTTATCAGAAAACCAGCTGAGTGGCAGTATCCCACCTTCTATTGGCAATCTTCCAAAAATCCAAAGGCTAATATTTGAGAACAACAAGCTCAGTGGGAAACTTCCTGCAGCTCTTGGACATGTTTCAACTCTTACTGACATGTTCTTTTCCAATAATCTTTTTACAGGCAAAATCCCACCAAGTTTTGGCAATCTACAAAGCCTCCAGACACTAGACTTGTCAAGAAATAAGCTAAGTGGTGAAATTCCTCATCAGCTTGTAAAACTAGTGAGGCTACAAACATTAGATCTGTCATATAATCCTCTGGGGCTTTCAAGAATCCCAAATTGGTTTCAGAAACTAAAAGTGTTTCGGCTAATTTTAGCGAAGACTGGGATCAGAGGTCAGCTCCCTAAATGGTTGCCTTCATCATCATTCTCAACACTTGATTTATCAAGCAATGGTTTGACTGGGAAATTACCTACATGGATTGGAAATATGACCAGCCTTTCATTCTTGAATTTGTCCAATAACGCTTTCCATTCGTCGATCCCTGATGAATTCAGGAACCTGTCACTGTTGATGGATCTTGATCTTCACTCCAATAAATTTTCAGGCAACTTAAGAGCAATTTTTTCCAAAAATTTTCAAGATCCTCTCGGCCGCTACAATTCTATTAATCTTGCATACAACATGTTCAAGGGACCATTAGATGAAAACAGTGGAAATGAACCAGTAATGACATCTATTGTGTCACTTAGTTTGTCACACAATCCATTGACAGGGCACATACCGAAATCGCTTGGAAACTTGACAAGCTTGCAGGAGATTAAATTAGCAGAAAATGGACTATCAGGTGGGATTCCAAAAGAGCTTGGGAATGCCAAAGAACTGAAAACAATTTTACTTTCAAACAATGATTTGAAAGGTGCAATACCAGAAGAAGTTCTGAATTTGAAGGAGCTAGAGGAATTTGATGTGTCAGGAAATCGACTAAGCGGTCCAATCCCTCCCCACAAAGCCAATATTCCAAAGTCTGCATTTCTGGGAAATCATGGCTTGTGTGGAGCTCCTCTTCCTCCTTGTAAACACTCATAGTATCTGTTTTTTTCTCTTTTTTATTTATTTTTCATTTTCATCATTTGATAGTTCACCTGTATGCATTTTATTTCAATTATAGCCAAACTCAATTCATGAGAATTAAATGTTATTCTGACCACCCGAGTATGTTTACTTTCTTTTGTTTTTTAAGGACAGAATCTAAGGTGGAATTAGGAGCCTATAAAACAAATGGACAGATGCTACTGTCCTATCTCAGTTGGTATTTTGTTAACAGGGTATGGTATAAAATATGAAACAGTGTTGTTTTTCTCTTTGGTTACCAAATTAGAGTTACCTTTTGTCTTTATGACTTTTCAGATATAATCCAGTTCCTTTTAAGTAGTTTTACTAGTACTATTTTTTAAGAGGAAGCATACTAGAATATACAGACAGAAAATGAATTGTCAACTTTTCACTTACTGTGGAAATACTTTACTACTCAACAAGATTAGTGTTGCAACTACAATTCTATGCTGGTATTCAATAAGTACAAACCAACTTTTTCCATGATAACGACGACGACAACGATAAACGCAGTGTAATCCCATAAGTGGGGTTTGGGGAGGGTAATGTATACACAAACCTAATCCCTATCCTGCGCAGATAGAGAGGCTGCTTCTGATAGACCATCGGCTCAAGGAAGGATGAAAACGAAATGGTAGCAAACGGCAGTAATAACAACAAGATAGCAAGAAAGCCAAAACGAAAGAAATAGCATGTAGTAATAAAAATCTAAAAAAAAGAAAGTACAAGACTAACACTAACACTACTAGTATGGACAAAGAAATCTCATGACTATCCACTAACCTTCTATCCTAATTCTCGACCTCCACACTCTTCTATTAAGGGTCATGAAGTAGCGTCATGTTCTGTCTGATCACCTCTCTTCTTTAGCCTACATCTAACTCTTCTTAGACCTACTAAGGCCAACTTTTTCCTAGACAACATTAAGATTTTTTCGAAAACCTCTAGATATCAAGGGAACCAAAAACAGCTCAAAAATAATCAACTACAGGAGAAACCCTCTCTACTCCTAATTGAACCAAAACAGCAGATAAATTATCGCTGCTGCCTTCTGAATATGATTTCTGAACAAGTTGTTGAGCCAATAATGATGTATCTGAATTGTCCTCTGCTTGATTTATAAAGTCACAGACTTTTTGGGGACTTAAGCTTTCAAATATTCCATCAGAAGCCACCACCAAAAACTCATCCTCTGGAGTTAAATGTAGCCAATCAGTAACCTCAGGAGTAGCAATAATTCCATATTTTTTCAAAGAAACATCACCAATTGCTCGAGGCATGGGAAAGTGTCCCATTAGCAGATCAGGAACATTATTATTATAACTATGAGTAAATACTCCTCCAGAAGCTTCAACCCTAGCCCTCTCCTCCAACCTATATGCATTCTGATCTCTCGTCAACTCCTTAACCGAAGAACCAGAGCAAATAAACGCCTTCGAATCGCCAACATTTGCAACTAAAACATGACTATTGTTATATATAATAGCAACAACAGCAGTAGATCCCGAATAAAGTTCATGTTCAATAGCAACCTTAGAGAATTCATCGTCAATTTCTTCAATGGTTTGTACTAACGATGAGTTTAGGAATTCCATATAATTAGAAGATTGTTCAGCGTAACTCTTAAGGATAAACTTTTCCAAAAAGAGCTTTGACGCCATGTCACTAGCAGCCGATCCAATATGACCATCAAATACTGCGACCACGCCAACAGCTACCACGTCAAGGCCGCCATCATTGGGCCTAAAGAAAGGAATACTAAGATCAAGGTTGCATGTTACTCGATCCTCCTGGTATTTCCTTCTTCCTTGGATCGAGGCAAATTCACAATCTTGAGTTGAAATATCTGATAAATCAGCGTAATTTGCTTTGACAAGCGTTTCTTCAGGTTTAGGCTTAAACTTTGCAACTAAAATAGGGTTTTTCGTCAAAATTGCAATAACGCAGGACATTAAAGATCCATATATGATAGTAATACTCACCCTCTTCCAATTAGTTCTGAGTTGTTTTTCTTTATCTAAACAGGGAACAGCTTGGGCCATCTCAGAGACAAAAACTACGTACAGATGATGAATCCTATAGCCCTGGCGGCTGTTGCCTATTATAAGAATTTGGATGCTACTATGTAATACGCATCATGCATGTAACCCAATTACTAAAGAGCCACCGTAAACAATGTGATATATAGAACGCTTTACGATTATGTCAAACAAGGCACCAGTGGTCTAGTGGTAGAATAGTACCCTGCCACGGTACAGACCCGGGTTCGATTCCCGGCTGGTGCATTAGCTTTTTATTATTCACGAATAGAGTGAACTTATATTTGGAGATTTAAAAAATACACAAGGGGGTGTTGCGAGAATCGAACTCACGACCTCTCGCACCCGAAGCGAGAATCATACCACTAGACCAAACACCCAGTTGCGACCCACACTCAACCGTTTAGCTAATACTCAACGTTCGTTGGTCTGAGGGTTCAACGTTGACGAAAGAGTTGGATACCTTAGGTTAGCTATTAAGCACTGCCTTCTGTCAGTGCCGAAGCAAGAAATTTCTTTAAGTGTGTTCAAATTTGAAAGAAGTAAAAAAAAATTCCAACAAAAAGTGTTCAATATATGTAATGTACCTCTAAAACATAACATTTTACCTATATATGCAGTGTAATTTCACGACAAACAGTGATCAGTTGACCACCCTTACCAATGTGTAACTTTGCCACTGCCTACTAAAACTAATTTAGGTTGGTGCATGAAAGTATTTTTGGTTGATGTTAAAAGAAAGCATCTTCCATTGCTTAAGTTATATTAGGAATTGGTAATTTAAGGTTCATATTTTGCTGAATGTAACAAATCAGTAGGAGATTCTTGCAGATTTGGCTAAGTTGCACGGGGAGGTCTAAGTTAATTAAGTTAAATGACATTTTAGGACTCTACCTTGGGCCTACTTCCTTTAAACCCAACACCACTTATAACTTGGGGTTATTGATAAGAATGGTCCTATACGAGACTGGTCTTTAAATACTGTCTCCGTTTTATAATGTAGTTAGGAAATGATCCCCGGTGCCACATATTTATTGCTAGTCAGGGATTTCTTTACGGGCTTTAAGATATAGTTATTCTACCTATATTCTTTAACTCTACCCGATTGACATGATTTGTTCAATAATTCACTAAACTCTACCATATTAGCATAACTTTGTGTTATCTTCGTTCGACTTTTTGTTAGATTGCTTACAAACTCTTCCCAGTTGGCATGATTTTGTTCTTATTCAATTGCTCACTAAACTCTAATTTTGTGTTATTTGTAATTGACCTATTCATTAAATTGTTTATCAAAGTCTACCTTATTGACATATTTTTTTGTATTGTTAAACAAAGTGTTTTGCAATGGTAATTCTAATGTCGATCAAACCACCCTAAATCTGCTTCAAATGATTACAAATTTGAAACAAAACTTTCAAATGCCAATATAAACAATTCACAATTATCAATTTAGTCAAATAACACCAAATCAAGAAGACTCGCTTTATCTTATTAATACTTTCTACGAATCATAATAGAGTATTGAGATTTTTTAAAGTAAATCTATAAATTAGCTTTTGATAAAAAATTGGGCATAAATTATCAACATTTAAACGATTTTAATAAAATCAATCATTGACTTTCAGTTTCCAACCAAAAAAAACTTTTAATATTCAAGAACTGTTATGTTCTTGGTGAGGAATTAGAAGTCTATTTTTGTAATAAAATAAAAAACAAAAATAATATTTGAAAACCATTCCCTTAGGCGGACAATCGGTACAATTATTTGAGGGGCATTTGCATCTATACCCGTTTTTTGGGTCACATTTTAACTTATACTCGATTTGGAAAAAAAATTGCAAGTGTACCCACTTTTTGCGTAACTTTAGGCACACAGGTCTGGAGTAGCAAAAAGTTTTGCCTGAAGTGTAGCAAAACTTCAGATATTTTTGCATGAAGTTTGGCCTGACTTGCAAATGCAATCACACAAACTTCAGCTCATAATGCAAATGGCAACTTCGATTTAATAAAACAACATGTGTTGGCTGAAGTTTTTATTTGTAATTGCTGAACTTCAGCATTCTAGTAGCTTAAGCTTTGTTTGTAATTGTTGAACTTCAGCATTCTAGCAGCTGAAGCTTTTGTTTATAATTGCTGAACTTCAACATGTTTTAGCTGAAGTTTTGTTCTGTTTGTCATGAACTTCAGGGCTGAAGTTTGTTTTGTATTTGCTGAACTTCAGCATTCTAGTAGCTTAAGCTTTGTTTGTAATTGTTGAACTTCAGCATTCTAGGAGCTGGAGTTTTTGTTTATATTTGCTGAGCCTTAGCATTAGTAGAGCTGGAATTCTAAAATAACAATGAATTTAATAGATCATGATTAACAGCGATTGATGATGTTCATTTCAAAGATTAAAGAATGAAAAATATTTTCGACATGAAAACAAGTTACTACAGATAAATTAGAACCAAAAATCAATGTGCTTGTAAAGCTAAAATATCTAAGAGGTTAAATTATTGTGAATAAGACCAAACTAAACATAATGGGACAAACAGATATATATGAATCATCAGTCTAGAACGCATAACAATATCTCAATTTTCAGTATTCAGAAAACAAAGAAGGAACTGAAGTTGTTTAAACAGTAGGTACAAATTAAAACTTTTTTTTAAAGTGAATATAAATTAAATGGAGACGACCAAATAAGATGCTCCATATCAGTTTTACCTTATTTGAATAACTTGGGAAAGGCCCGTTTATTAGGCTCTTTATTAGCCCAAAGCTTTGAGAATATAGAAGGAATACAACTTTCTGGAAGAGTGTTTGGTTCCTTCTCTTTCAAAACGATATGGTGGGGGTTAACCCTTTCCTAAAGAATAACTCAAATAGTCGTTCTTCTAATAGTAGAAATTAAAAAAATGGACGGATATATATATATATATATATATATATATATATATATAATTAATGTATAATTTTTATATAACTACTAGAAAAAGGAAATAGTGCATCGTGCTAGCTATTTATGTAAGATCCCTTATTTTTCTAGTCATTAGTTACATTTTCTCCAGGGGGGTATTTTTTAACTTACATCTTACTATAAGTTGGATAATATTAGAAAACTATGTAATATTTGAAACGTACCCAGGTAAAACTTGAGAGAGGGCACACACAACACAAAAATTCTCCTTAGTCAAAATTTTTGAAGCAATAGACTACCATTTTATCTATCATTTGATTTTTGAAAAAGTTTTGGTTTATTTCTTGAAATTCAGTATTATTAGTATTCTAGAAAAATACCAGACTTGTTTTCAAATGCAATTATTTTTTAATCTAAACCGCCTTACTTTGGTACTTCAATTTTCAAACGTAAGATGGGTCCACATGCAGAGGTTCTTCTAAATTCAATAATTTTCATTTTTTTCATGTAAACCGTTATCATCTCAATGCAGAATTGATTAGTAGTAGCAAGAGGTCAGTTACCTAAAGAATTTATGTAATACTGGTAATAAATAACTTTACACTATCAAAACTATTAATTTAATTACCACGTTACGTTGTTATTTCATTTTTACAGTTAGCATATAATAAATAATTATTGCAAGTCAACTTAACCAAATTAACTAGGATAAAAAATCTTTGCAATGCATAAATTGTAACTTCTTGCCTAATACATGTGGATGAGAAAATATATAGATGGGACAACTTTGAGAAGGAAGCAAAATTGTGGTATGGGAGTCAGTGTATGGAGTACGTAGTAATAGTAGTCAATTTAATATCAATATCTTACTAGTACAACTTACATGTGAATGTTGACAGGGGAAGAGTGTCAATTCCTACGTCTCAGAATTTAGAATTTCACGTTAATCACATTCACACTAATAATTGGATCTGAAGACGAGAGAAAGCCTAGGTCCAAACTTCAATCTGCATTGGTACTAAAAACCATACATTACACGTAATTAAAAAGGCATATGCAAAAGAAAGGTAGACTATTTACAGGATATCTATAGTATATGGAGAATGCGCTGCTATAAAATGTAGAGTTTAACTTGTATGTATTTATTGTACAAAAAAAAATGATACTATCATCTCACCTAACAAATAATTAGAGATAAGTGTCCATAAAAAGAGAAAAATAAAGTAATTGTTATCAGAGGCGGACCCAGAATTTAAAGGTGGCGGGCACTACAGTACCTTAAAAGTGTTTGTAGGCAGTAGGGTCACGCCAGAAACAATTACTCGATGGCTTTAGGCGGACTAATCACTGGTGGTTGCCTGTGGGTTTTGAAAATTGGGGAAGAAGTTGTCTGTGTGGAGAGAGAGAATTGGAGAAGAAGCTTTTGATTTAGGGATTTAACTAAAAGTAAAAGGGGTGGGTCCATTGGAAAAAATTAAAGCAAATACATTAACTAAGTAAAAGAAAAAAGGAATGGGCAGCTCGTAGTAGCTAAAACTATGGGCCTTTGGGCTGACCATATCAAATTGTCCAACTGAAAAATAAAAAAAGTGGGAAGCAACTATGTAGTTGCAGGATTCGAACTCAGATATTTCGCATAAAAGCAGCAGCTCCTACCAGTGCCCCCGAGGTGCTTTTGCGTCTGAGGGGTCCCAGAGAAATATATATATCGTATTTTGAAGGTATATACACATATATATCGATAGTTTCTTCCGAAGTTACCAGGGGCCGGTGACCCCTCTCCTCTCCACGTGGGTCCGCCTCTGACTGCTACAACAAGTTCCATAAAATGTGGCAATAGTAACCTCGAAAATTAAGTTACTTGCTACAATAATGGGCGGATGCACGTTTGATTAAGCGTTATCACGGCATACTGCTTCATCAGAAAATTTTACTAAATATATGTATTAATTTAGTGAGAACATAAATAAGTAAGAAAAAATGACATCACTTGACATAAATTGTCTCTTGGTGTATTGGTTATGTGTTTGATTTTGCTCTAGGAGGTCAAAAGTTTGAACCTCAACTAGTACTTCTATTTACGAATATTTGAGAGAGCCTCTGCGATTAAAGTTATGTATTATAGAATTGGACTCGGGACCTTTTCTAAGATAAGATTCAACAAAAATCAATAGATTAAGACTATTTCTTGTCCAAAATGATGATAATTAACGTTATTAATCGGTTCTTTTATAAATTTTGACACCGCATATAAAAATTCCTACATATGCCCCTGGCTATAATATACTAAAATTGTTAGATTGCAGCTAACGATAATGTATTTTTTCTGAAGCATTGTGAACCAGAGTACAATGGCCTTATAGTGCACATATGCACCAACTAACTGACAACTCATACACAGCTGTCAACACCCCTAGCTTGGAGAGAAGAAAAAAGTGTTGAGCAACTCCAAGTCCCTTTGTCATAAAGTCATCTAGCTAAAGCTTTGTTAAAATATATGAGGTGCAAGCATTCCACTTTTGATCTTTTTTCCGGACAAAGTGACAATTTTTCACGATGTGCTTTGTCCATTCATAAAAAATAGGATTTGCTGCAATTTAAAGAGCAGCTTTACTATCACAATGAAGATCAAATGGTTGATTCACTGCAATGTTCAACTCCTTCAACAATCTAACTAGCCAAGTAATTTCAGTTGTAACTGTTGCAATACTTCTGTATTCAGCTTCCGTTGAACTTCAACTCACTATTTGTTGATTCGTTGACTTCTAAGACAATAAAGAGTCCCCCAGTTTGATAATATACCCAGTGATAGTGTAACGACCCGATCGGTCGTTACGAGAGTTTAACCTCGTTTCCCCTATTTCTCTTTAATTATGTGTTTTTCAGCTCTTTTATGTTGTGTTGGGACGGTTGGATCGGGTTTGGAGTGATTGTGGAGAGAAATGAGAAATTTAGCCTCTTAAGTTGGCTTTATAGTTAGAAAAGTCAATCGAAAGTTGACTTATAGGTAAATGACCTCGGAATATGGTTGTTATGGCTCGGATAGCTTCATTAAGTGATTTGGGACTTAGGAGTGCGTTCGAAATATTTTTCGGAGGCCCAAAGTAGAATAAGGCTTGAATTGGCGAAATTGAGTTTTTGGCGCTTTTCGGTCGGCAGTGAAAAATTAGCTATCGGGGTATGAATGAAATTCCGAAAGTTGGAGCAGGTCTGTAGTGTCATTGCGACTTGTTTGCAAAATTTGAGGTCAATCGGACTTGATTTGATAGGTTTCAGCATCGAACATAGAAGTTGGAAGTTCTTAGTTTCATTAAGTTTGAATTGGGGTGTGATTCACGGTTTTAGCATTGTTTGATGTAATTTGAGGCATTGACTAAGTTTGTGTCATATTATGGGACTTGTTCGTATACTTGGTTGGGGTCCCATGAGGCTCGGATAAGCTTTGGAAGAGTTTTTGGAAGATTTTGGTGTTTTGAGCATATCCAAAAGTCCATTTTTAGTTCTAGAGATCGAAACTTGATTTCAAGACTTCCGGAATTTTGATAATGAATTATAGGAGTGATGTGAAAAGTTTGGCCTAATTTCACCAAGTCGCGATTAGGTTTTTGAAGCGAATCATTAGTTAATTATTTAATGATCGAAATGGGTATCGCACTAAGCAAATGAGCACTGAATTGAGTTTCGATTAAAGGACTATGTTTGTATGATTATTTGTGACTCATAGGAACAAGAATCATCGAATTTCGAGTTCGTATGGTGAAGTTAGAGACTTTTTAGTGAAAATAAATATTGTTGGTGCAACAGGATCTGGTGCGCACCTTTAGCGACCAGATCTGGAACTTTTAGCGACGGGAATGGGGCTTTTAGCGACCAGAATCGTGGTTTATTAAGATGTCTTGTTGTTTTAGCTCATTTCCACATTTTTGGACGAAAAAAACGCGGCTTGGGGCGATTTTTGAGCGAGAAGTCATGGAAAATCTTGAGGTAAGTCACTTGTGATCATTTCTACTCCATAACATTTAATTATCATCGAATAATCCGACTTGATTACATATTTTTTAGGTGTAAATTGGGGATTTGGACCTAGGGATTTGAAAATAAGATTTGAAGATGTGGAGGCCAAATTGTTATCGGAATTTAGTAGTTTTTGTATGGTTGGACTCGTGGTTGAATGGGTTGTCGGATTTTGTAATTTTTGTCTGATTCCGAGACGTGGGGCCGGGTTTGGCCAATTTTAGGATTTTTGGTTAATTTTGATAATTTTCGAGTGGGCTTTGTTCCTTAGCATATATTGATGATATAAATCTGATTTTGGTTAGATTTGGAGCAATCGGAGGTCGATTCGAGAGGCAAAAGCATCGCGGATTAGTATTTTGGCCAGTTTGAGGTAAGTAATGACTGTAAATCTTGTCCTGAGGGTATGAAACCCCCGACTTTGTATTGTATCACTATTTTTGGGGTGGCGCACATGCTAGATGGCGAGTGTGTGGCGCGCACTGTTGGGGGATTGTGACTTGGTCCGTCCCGTGGCAACTATCAAGTTGCGTATTTGATTCTAAATCATATGATATTTCTTGTTTTAAGATTTTTACCATATTTTGGGTTGTACGCCATGTTTGGGGCCTTGTGCCGACCTGTTTGGACCCCTTGGGGGTTTTTACTGCTATTCCTCACTGTGTTGACTTATGATTTACACCCTGTCATATTATGTTTAACTGATTTCGATACTCAGTCTTATTGACACTATTTTGAGATATAAAATGATATTTGGGTCGAGTACCCCATTTTTACTGATAGCCCGGGCGGCTTTTTGAGAGGTTTCTGACTGAGTGAAGCCGAGGGCCTATGTTGTAAGGATACTATGGGATCGGGCTGCGCGCCGTAACATGTTATACTGTTTATGATGACTGGGTGAGGCCGAGGGACTGATTTGTGAGGATATGATATGGGATCGGGCTGCACGTCGCAACATGTTATTGATAGGTCGAGTGCCATAGTGATTGATGCCATGAGATGGCCTGATATTAGCGCTTGGGCTGTAGGAGCCCTTCCGGAATCTGTACACCCCCAGTGAGCGCATGTACCTACTGAGTGCGAGTGTCGAGTGCCGAGTGTCGAGTGATTGGGAGGCATGAGTGGTTGTGGTTGCCCGAGGGGCTGATTATGAGTGATTGTGAGGCATGCTGAGGGACTGATTCTGAGTGATGTTATGCCCGAGGAGCGGTTTATTATTGATGTTTTTGCTCGAGTGGCTACATATGATTCATATCATTTTACACTAAACTTCTTGAACATTTTATTGAAACTGTTGGAAATTACATTTTTTCAAAGGATTTTCACTGAAATCGGTTATTAAAGCATGGTGATTTAACGTATACACTGTTGGAAAGAAAGACTGCTTATTGTGAATTGATGACTTGATCCTATGTGTTTCTTACTGCTCAAACCTTATTTACTTTCACTACTACTGAGTTAGTGTACGCATATTACTCCCTGCACCTTGTGTGCAGATCCAGGTGCTAGGGCAGAATGAGTTGTCTATCTATTCTAGAGAGTTCTCGGAGATTTGTGAGGTAGTTGCACGCGTCTGTAGCCCTACTTTCTCCTTCTTACTACTATATAATTTATTTTCCATACTTGTATATTTTCTTTAGATGATCATGATAAGTGACTCCGGGATCTTGGGGTTGTATTTAACGTTCGGCATAACTTTATTTGTTTTAAAAATAATTAAACAAAACCTTTATGGATTATCAGTTAGTATTGATATAAATGAAAACTTCTCTACGTTTTGAGTGTTAATTTGGCTGGCATAGTTCCATGATAGGCGCCATCGCGACTAGTTTAGATCTAGGGTCATGACAAGTTGGTATAAGAGCCTAGGTTACATAGAACTCACCAGTCATGAGCAGGTTTAGTAGACTCTTGCGGAGACGTCTGTACTTATCTTCGAGAGTCTGCAGAACCCTTAGGAGAAATCTCACATTTTTGAATTCTAGTCGTGTGAATCCAATTATGCAGCCAAAAGCGTAACCCTTTGAATTCCTTTCATGTATTCGAATGTGCACGTGAGCGTTTGGTATCAGTTGAGCATCGACGACTTGTGAATTCTATCGGTGAGGTGCGAGATGCGATTTTAGCATGTTGATAAGGGGCCAGTCTGGAGGATTTGAGGTCGGTTTTGTCTGTGGCTTGAGTGCTGAGATTTCGACTGTGTGAGCACATGCATTTGGGACTTATATGTTCGTTGTGTCTTTATTGGTGGGATCTTATGGCTGGATGGCTATGTGGTGAGTGTTATTTGATGGTGAGATGTGTTCATATTTTTTTATCGTGACAAGAACTATTCAGTGTTTGACTTCTATCTGGAGTTGGCATATGGCCTCGAGTTGTGAGTGTATTGGAAGACCTCTCATGTTGTTTAGTTGTGGAGTGAAGCGGATCTTTCTGTTGTGTTATGAGTTCCTGGTGATGTCTTTTGGGTTGACCAATTCCCCAGTAGTGTTCATGTATTTGATTAATAGTGTATTCCAGCTGTATTTATACTCCTTCGTTATTGTATTCATTGATAGCATTCTGTTGTACTCACTTAGCCAGGAGGAGCATACTCAGTAATTGAGGAGGGTATTATAGAGATTGATGGAGGAGGAGTTTTATGTGAAGTTCTCCAAGTGTAAATTTTTGGCTCAGTTCCGTAGCATTCTTGGGGCACGTGGCGTACTCACATTACTCCATGCACCTTGTGTGCAGATCCAGGTGCTAGGGCAGAGTGAGCTGTCTATCTGTTCTAGAGACTTCTCGGAGATTTGCGAGGTAGTTGCACACGTCCGTAGACCTACTTTCTCCTTCTTACTACTATATAATTTATTTTCCAGACTTGTATATTTTTTTTAGATGCTCATGACCAGTGACTCCGCGATCTTGAGGTTGTATTTAACGTTCGGCGTAGCTTTATTTGTTTTAAAAATGATTAAACGAAACATTTATGGATTATCAATTAGTATTGATATAAATGAAAGATTCTTTACGTTTTGAGTATTAATTTGGCTGGCCTAGTTACATGATAGGCGCCATCACGACTAGTTTAGATCTGGGATCGTGACAGATAGACCTCCTTGTATTTGGGCATGTTGCCCAGTCAGAATCATAGAAGGCAGAAAGATTAGATATATGGCCCTTCTTAAGAAAGATACCAAGAACGGGAGAACGCTTAATTTTCCTGACCACCCTAAGTGCATCATCTAAATGAGACTATTTAAGATGTTGAATAAATTGACTTAACACATGCACTACAAAGCAAATGTCAGGTGTTAAATCAAGTCACTGAATGGTTTTGAAGAATGACAAATGTCCTCACAGTTGAACCAGGTCCATCGTGGAATACATAGACATGCAGAGTGAATGGCACGAGAAGAGTTCACACGCAGGAGATAAACACCATCTATGAATTAAGGGGTTATCGCCTAAGCGAAAAGATTGCAAAGTGATAGGGAGATGGACTTCGTATTCAGGTAGGACATAATCAAGATAGGGGAAGATCAAGGAAGTTGAGCTCAAATCAAACTCTTCCACCAAGGAAGAGTTGCATCAGAATTCTACTTCAACGTCTCAACTACTGATCCTATATATTGTCAAAATATTCCTGCTGAACGGTGCGCACAAACATAGAAGTGAAACAAGAATTGAGAGCAAATTACCGACTCAATTTTGCAAGCAGTTCATGTGAAGAATCCATGTGCGACTCAAAAGCTACTTGAACCAGCTCGAAGAACCAGTTCCATATGTCATCTTTTGAGTATAGTTGTTTGTAGTAAGTGATTACAAATTGTATCTTTCAGCTTTATCTAGAAGCAATTGTAATAGGTACACAGTATTCAAGTTAGAGTTAACCTGAAGTTTGTTGCAATTAGCTAGAGGCTAGTTTGCCATAAGGGGACTAGAGTTAGTCCTAAGGTTTACAAAAGAGTTTATTTTATAAATGATGTTTGGCTCATTGTTGTAGTGAATTGTTTGGAGAAAATCTCTGTATTCTTTACTTTTCTGCATTTATTATTCTGCAACAGTAGGAGTTGGAACACATAGAAGAATCAGATCCTTCTATAACGACATCACTTGAAAATTGGACACCACACAAATCACCCCCTCCCCCCTCTTGTGTGGTACTGACGTATAAAACAACAATTGGTATCAGAGCAGGTTATCCTTGAAGAGGTTAACACCTTTGAAAAATATCAAAATGAGTGCACCACCTGGGAACTGGGAAGGACAATCAACTTCTAGGCCTCCATTCTTCAACCGGCAGTACTACTCCTGGTGGAAGAACGGGATGAAGGATCACTTAATTGGGGAAGACTATGAACTATGGGACATAGTCAATGATGGTCCTTTGGCTACTATGAAAAAGACCGCTGAAGGAGTAGACCTGCCAAAGACAAGAGTTGATTGCACTGTTGAAGACTTAAGAAAATGGGAGAAGAATGCTAAGGCCAAAAAGTGGCTAGTGTGTGGACTTGGTCCAGACGAGTATAGTAGAATTCAAAGTTGCACCACTGCCAAAGAAATTTGGGATACCTTGCAAGTAGCTCATGAAGGAACACCTCAAGTGAAAAGGTCAAGAGGTACTCTACTATACTCCCAATATGAAAACTTCACTATGAAAGAAGGAGAGACAATCCAAGAGATGTATACAAGGTTCACAACACTGACCAATGAACTCAAGTCTCTTGGAAGGGTCATTCTTGAAGAGGACGGGGTTGAGAAGATCCTGACTAGGGTCTTGCCAATTTCTTGGGAAAGCAAGATCACAGCTATCCAGGAATCCAAAAATATGGCAACCCTCTTGTTGGACAAGCTAATTGGAAATCTCACTGCCTACGAACTCAGAAGACAAACAATGAAAACGGATGCTCCAAAGAAGGAAAGAAGTCTAGCACTAAGAATCACTGAGGGAGTAGATCTGGAGGAAGATGAGATGGCCATGATCACTAAGGAATTCAAAAACTACCTCATAAGAAAAAAGGGCATCTCAAGAGGTGGAAACTACAACAAAGCAAAATCTCCAGAAAAGCCAACCAATGAGGGATGCTACAAATGTGGAAAAACTGACCACCACATCAAGAATTGTCCTCAGTGGGAAGTAGAATGGAAAAGGGAAAGATCTGAACAAAGGAACAGGAATAAAGAACTGTTCTATCCCAAGAAAACCACAACTAAAGAAATGGTTGCTGCTTGGGGAGAAAGCTCAGATGAAGAATCAGAAAATGGTGAGGAAAACGAACAAGCACTTATGAAAATTGGTGAATCAGATGAGGAATCATGTGAAGAACCAGAGGTAAGTATATCCCATCTCAAAAACAAGACTAAAGTCCATCCAAAGAAAAACTCTCTGAGTTGCTACTTGATTTCATGGATGATTCTGAAGAAATAAATCAAGAGAAAGAACAACTGTCTAAGGAGTGTGTAATGTTAAAAGTAAAGTGTAAGAACCTGAAAATCAGAGTAAGTGAATCTGAAAAGGAAAACACTGCCTTGAAGAAACAGGTTCATCCACTTGAAATTAAGATCCTAGAGATAAAATCTGAAAATTTAAAACTGAAACTAGGAACTAGCAAGAAGACAGATGATCACTCTCAACTCATGTTAGAAGAGAATGTAGGAAAACTAAAGGATAAGATGTACAATAAAGATGAATAGATAAGAGTACTAAAAGAAGAACTTGGTAAGGTCAAACATGAATTAGATCGAACATGCAAATGGAATAAATCTTCTGATGTCTTGACATGGTTTCAAGAAAATCATAGTAGCAACAGAAGAGGAATTGGCTTTGGAAGTCAACTGCCAAAATGGGATCCCAAAAGAAAGTATCTCACTCTTCCTGAGAACAAAATTTGCACCCACTGTGGTAAGACTGGTCACTACAAAATTGAATGCACTGCAAAAGAGCAGGCCAATCGAAGGAATGAAAATTTTGTTTGAAAGAAAAATTTGTTACCAAATTGGGCTAGAAAAAGCTTAATTCATCCTTTCTCTCATAGAAAAAGACCTAAACTAGTTTGGGTCCCTAATACTAACCCTTGATTTCCTTTTGTAGGTTCAAGTGAGAGGAAGCAGCCAAATATGGTACTTGGATAGCGGCTGCTCAAAACATATGACAGGGAACAAGGAACTGTTCCTTTCACTTGAAAACCTCAAAGGAGGAAATGGCTCCTTTGGAAATGGGAAGAAAGGTGAAATTATTAGGGTTGGTAAGGTAGGTAAGGATGACACACGTTCCATTGAGAATGTGTACTTGATAGATGGATTGAAATATAGTATGGTCAGTGTGTCACAACTGTGTGACAGAGGTAACCTGGTTCCATTCACTTCCACTAAATGTTTTGTGATTAATCTTCTTACTGACAAGATTGTATTGCAGGGAAAAAGAGTGAATAACATCTATGTCATAGACCTGTCCACACTATCAGAAAATGAACTCACATGTTTAAGTGTGTTGGACAGTGATCCCCTCCTTTGGCACAAAAGACTTGGTCATGCAAGTCTAAATCAGCTTAACAAACTAGTCTCCAAGGACTTAGTGGTAGGGCTCCCTAACATTAAGTCCAAGGAAGACAAAGTCTGTGAGGCATGTGCAAGGGGGAAGCAGGTAAGATCCTCATTCAAAAGCAAGAAAATGGTCAGTACCACCAGGACGTTGGAACTGGTCCACATAGACTGTGCGGTCCTATGACAACCTTGAGCAGAGGTGGTAAGAAATATGTTATGGTGCTAGTTGATGACTACTCCAGATTTACCTGGACTTTGTTTATAACATCTAAAGATGAAGCATTTGATATGTTTACTTCATTTGTTAGAAAAACTCAAAAGCAGTTAGGAAATCAACTTGCATCAATAAGATCTGATCATGGTACTGAATTTGAAAATGCAAAGTTTGCTGAATTTTGTGATGAACATGGAATAAATCACAACTTCTCTGCCCCTAGAACTCCACAACAAAATAGAGTTGTTGAAAGAAAGAACAGAACTCTTGAAGATATGGCCAGAATTATGCTCCTTTCTAGTAAACTACCCCATAGCTTCTGGGCAGAGGCAATAAACACTGCATGCTATATAATAAATAGATGCATGACTAGACCACTTGTAGAGATAACTCCCTATGAATTACTTAAAGGGAGAAAGCCCAACATATCACACCTTAGGGCTTTTGGATGCAAGTGTTTTGTGCACAATAATGGCAAAGACTCCCTAGATAAATTTGATCCCAGAAGTGATGAGGGAGTATTCTTGGGATACTCATCACATAGTAAGGCTTATAAAGTATATAACAAAAGAACTATATGTGTAGAACATTCTCTCTAAGAGACAGGAACCGGAAGATGAGGAGATTGGACTGGTCAGAAGCAGTGATCAAACTGGAGCAAATATGGAAGAAGGAACAGGTGATGGACCAGGTCCAACTACCCTAAGCAACACGACAGGGGGAACTCAACAACAAACCTCATTGAGACTCGACCCTGATCCTGTTCCACAACAACAAGACATTATAGGATCATTAAGTCATGAACAATTGGTTCTCAAACCACACAGATATCAAAGTTCTCACCCCATTGAGAACATCATAACAGACTTAACATCTGGAATCAAAACCAGATCCTCCTTGAAAAATCTGTGTGCGTTTGATG
The DNA here is from genome assembly GCA_005239495.1 of Nicotiana undulata. Taxonomy (NCBI): domain Eukaryota; kingdom Viridiplantae; phylum Streptophyta; class Magnoliopsida; order Solanales; family Solanaceae; genus Nicotiana; species Nicotiana undulata. The sequence continues at coordinate 43,199 of ML260712.1, read as the reverse complement.
CCTTTCTATCCTTAATCGAACCAAAGAATGTTGTTGAAGCCTTACAGGATGCTGACTCGGTAAATACCATGCAAGAAGAACTAAATCAATTTGAAAGGAGTCAAGTTTGGCATCTGGTACCCATACCACTAGATAGATCAGTTATTGGCACAAAGTGGGTCTTCAGAAACAAACTCGGTAAAGATGGAACAGTTACAAGAAACAAGGCTAGACTGGTTGTCCAAGGATATAGTCAAGAAGAGGGAATTGACTATGATGAAACCTTTGCTCCTGTGGAAAGACTGGAGGCAATCAGGCTCCTCATAGAATTTGCTGCCTACATGGAATTTACTCTCTGCCAGATGGATGTCAAGAGTGCCTTCCTCAATGGCTACCTAAAGGAAGAAGTATTTGTCAAGCAGCCTCCAGGATTTGAAAGCAAGGAGACACCTGACCATGTATACAGACTTGACAAGGCCTTGTATGGAATCAAGCAAGCACCAAGAGCATGGTATGAGCGGCTATCTAAATTCCTACTAGAACATGACTACAAACGAGGTAAAATTGATAGTACCTTGTTCTTAAATGAAAAAGGTAAGGATCTCCTGGTAGTACAAATATATGTAGATGACATAATATTTGGGGCAACCTCTGAAACATTAAGTAAGGAATTTTCTAATCTCATGGGGAGTGAATTTGAGATGAGCACGATGGGTGAGCTAAATTTCTTTTTAGGCTTGCAAATTAAACAAAACTCAAATGGAACAATGATCCACCAACAAAAATATGTGAAAGAGTTGCTCAAAAGATTTAAAATGGAAGACTCAAAAGAAATTGATACCCCCATTGCAACAGCTACAAAATTAGATATAGATGAACCTGATTCATCTGTTGATCAAAAGTTGTACAGAGGGATGATTTGGTCTTTATTATATCTTACCGCCAGCAGACCTGACATTGTTTTCAGCGTAGGGCTTTGTGCAAGATTTCAGGCTAATCCAAAGGAGTCCCATCTAACTGCAGTGAAGAGAATCCTGAGATACTTGAAAGGCACCACTGATCTATGCTTTTGTTATCCTAAAGGTAGTAATTTCGATCTTGTAGGATATGCTGATGCAGATTATGCAGGCTTCCTGGTAGACAGAAAAAACACCTCAGGTATGGCACATTTTTTGGGTTCTTTCCTTGTGTCTTGGGCCACCAAGAAACAGAACTCAGTAGCTTTGTCTATTGCTGAGGTTGAGTGCATGGTTGCAACCTCATGTTGTGCTCAATTTCTGTGGATTAAGCAAAAACTCATGGACTTTGGTATAGAGGTTGGATACATTTCTATCTTAAGTGACAACACTAGTGCTATTAGTATGACGAAGAACCCGGTTCATCATAAGAGAACCAAGCACATAGATGTTAGACACCATTTCCTAAGAGATAACTATGATAAGGGAATGATCTCAATTGAATTATGTGCTACTGACAAACAAATTGTTGATATCTTTACTAAAGAACTAAGTAGGGAGAATTTTGAGAGAAACATGTTAGAATTAGGGATGATTAAGATCACCTAATTGAACCAGTTCAAAAACAAAAATGAAAAAAAAAACTTTTTTGACTAGAATCACTGAAATATGTAACTAACCAGATTAATCAGTGCTCAGTTTCATGTATTATATGTCATACTCTCTTTCCATGTGTTAATATGATTCTTTGGTTGCTAATGATATTTTTTGTGTGTAAATTGAGTCCAAAACAAGAGACTCTAACACGATGAACCTGGTTCATCGTGGCTGGTTCATCTGACTGACAAGGTACGTGCTCACCACTATACACTTATTGAAATAACTATAGTCACTCATGAGCAGGACTCTATCTATATTTGGCCTATTTCAAAATATCAGTACTTATCTAAAAATAGAACCGTTCCAAAGAGTCCAATCAAAGTATAATTAGCCTAGATTGTAGGGAGCCATAACCGTCAATTTCACTGACACTCCTGAGTCGATTAGACTCCCACTTGACCAAGAATTACGCCCGTCGCACATTTATTAATCACATCTTTAAAAACCCATCATTACCTCTCTAATTCCTCACTCTCTCTTCTTCAAAAAGCGTAACCGTTGAACCAAGTTCATCATTCCACTCAACCAAAGTGATCAAATCCCATTACTCTCCAAAACTTCATAAACATGTATTCCACACCACCCCCTGCTACATCCTCATCAACCACTCCTGAATACAGTATCGCACTTGAAGATACTAGTTCTAATTCTCCATCACAACAAAGCTTTTCCACCCAATCTCCATCGAATTCTTCTACTCCTCAAAGCAGTCCAGTTCCAGACCCCATTCCAGAACCCATTCCTTCACCCCCAAACAGCTCCAGCTATTACACCAAGGCCTACTCCTGTACCCAGAAAACGACGAGTAAAAATGCTAGCCAGGAACATAGTTGCTTCAGGCTCTGTTGCTCGTAAATTGAATGCGAAGCTTCAGGCAAGCCAGGCCCAAGATTCTGAAAACTCAAGAGACTCCTTCAAGTCTGCAAATGAGGAAGAAGCAACTGGTTCTTCAGACACTGAAAAGGTAACTTCTGAAATTAGGTCTGACTCTGAAATTGCTGAAAATAGGCTCATATTGATTGGGTCTGTAGTAGATGTGGAAATACCTGATAGGATAAGAAAAGGTGGTAAAAATAAGGGAAAAGAAATTGAGAGAGATGGAGAAGGAAGTTTTGAAAGGGGAATAGGGAAGGAAGGTGCTACACTGGCAATTTGTGGCCCTGCACCAGAAATTTCTGAGGAGGGTGTCAGGGATTTAGGGGGAAGCAATTCTGGAGAAGCTGCTGCAGGATTGGAAAACTTACAACATGCAACTGATGAACCTGGTTTATCCATTGAAGAAACCTTGGCTGATCTGATGAGAAAATTGGGGAAAAGTTACAAACCCAAGAAGAAGAGAACCCTCAAAGTCAAGAAATCTGATACTCCACTAACAACCAATAAAAGAAAGGCCTCTTTATATACTGATGTTCCTGCTCCTAAAAGTCTCACTACTAGAAGTGCAGTCAGGCAGAGTGAAGAGGAGTTGTATAAAGCTCTGAGGGAGAGTAAGAAAAAGAAAGGTGCTAAGGGGAAGGCAAAAGTGGGCGAGCCTATTGAGGCAATTGAGGTTGATGATGATGAGATGGACCTGGTCCATCAAGAGGAACAACCGGCACAGGTTGATGTTGAGACACCCATGCCCGAGAAGGCCAAGACTTCTTCCAAGAAGTCAGCTTCTGTGTCTGCCAAACCTTCAACATTTTCCAAGCGAACCAGGTCTAAATCAAAGAAAGTTAAATTCAATGATGATGTTGAGTGGAGTAGAGAAGAAGCAGAAGAATCTGGTGTGGAAACTGATAAGCTAACAAAGTTTGGAAAGCGTACTATTATGAAAGAAAAGTTGTTCAGGGATCTTGAAGAATCTAGGATGATTTTTCTTGTGGACAACTTGGATGTGCAGGGTTGGAAGGACATGGTCCTTCATCTTGACGGCAGGCTGGCAAGAAATGAGCTTGTGGAATTCATGGAAAATGCGGAGGTCAAGGATGAAAGGGTTTCCACTAGGGTATATGGGGTTGCGATCTCTTTTGATGCCAAAGAACTGGGCGAGATACTTGGTATTCCCTCTGAGGGATATGATGAATACACCAGGAAGAGGTGGCCAAGTTTGGATGGACTCCCTTCAGCCCTTCAAATCACAAGGTTCTTCAGTGGGAATGAGCAGGAGATGGAGCCTAGGGTAGTGTTCAAAAGTGAGATGAGGCCGCAACACAAACTAATCTTTGAGTTTGACATCAAGTGCTTACTGCCTAGGAAAGAGCGAAGGCATATTGCAAGTTACATGGATCTCACTCTCATGGAGTGCCTGTACCGTGGTCGACAGGTTAATTGGCCCTCCTTCATTATTCAACTAATGGACAGGGTAGTGAATGGCTCCAAGGCCCACGTTATACCGTATGGGTTCATCCTTACAACTGTGCTTGCTCATTTCAAGGTTCCTGTGAAGAAGGATGAGATGGCTACTGCCAAGGACCATTTTGGAAAGAACACGTTACAGACATGTGACTACATTGTGAATGTCCCTGAGGATGAACCTGGTTCATCAAGGAAATTGCCTGTGAACAGCAAGGTAAGGACGCTTGTGCATGAAGGTGAGGTTAAGGATGCTGAGATCCTTCGATTGAAGACTCGCCTTTCAGAGGTTGAAGTTGAGCGGGATGCTCTCAAAGCTAAATAAGCAAAGGAAAAGGAGAAGAATGAGGGTAAACTGCAACAGATGCTCTCTCTTCTTCAAGAAAAGAACCCAACATCAACTCCTTACCAGCCTTAGGTGTCTGGTGCCCTTCTAAACCCCTCTATGACCCAGTTTGGGATTGCTTTGTCTCTTTCTACTCTGTTTTTTTTTCTCATGACTGTGACTGTTTTATTTATTTTTGTGTTTGGTGCATGAACAATTATCAAATCAATGAATTGTGATATTTTGTTCTTGACTTTATCTCAGTTTCTTAAATAGCTTACATTTTTTGGTTTCTTTTGATGACTAATTCATGATTTGCACCTGCAGTTGCCTCAATGGCCGTGAGTAATTATTAAAGTTTTGGTAAGTTTATCATTTTGCAACTTTTCGATGATGCCAAAAGGGGGAAGATGTGCTTTGAAAAATTGTGATGTTTATAACCTAATGAACCTGGTTCTCTATGATAAATGCTTAATGCTATAAAAAGTGTCCAGGTTGGATTGAAGTGTCTACAGGTTTAAGCACAGAGTTTGTCGTCATAAAAAAGGGGGAATTTATTGAATCAAGTCACTGAATGGTTTTGAAGAATGCAAATGTCCTCACAGTTGAACAGGTCCAACATGGAATATATAGACATGCAGACTGAATGGCACGAGAAGAGTTCACACGCAGGAGATAAACATCATCTCTGAATTAAGGGGTTATCTCCTAAGCGAAAAGATTGCAAAGTGATAGGGAGATGGACTTCGTATTCAGGTAGGACAGAATCAAGATAGAGGAGGATCAAGGAAGTTGAGCTCAACTCAAACTCTTCCACCAAGGAAGAGTTGCATCAGAATTATACTTCAACGTCTCAACTACTGATCCTATATATTGTCAAAATGTTCCTGCTGAACGGTGCGCAAAAACATAGAAGTGAAACAAGAATTGAGAGCAAAATTACCAACGCAATTTTGCAAGCAGTTCATGTGAAGAATCCATGTGCGACTCAAAAGCTACTTGAACCAGCTCGAAGAACCAGTTCCATCTGTTATCTTTTGAGTCTAGTTGTTTGTAGTAGGTGATTAAAAATTGTATCTTTCAGCTTTATTTAGAAGCAATTGTAATAGGTACACAGTATTCAAGTTAGAGTTAACTTGAAGTTTGTCGCAATAAGCTAGAGGCTAGTTTGCCACAAAGGGATTAGAGTTAGTCCTTAGGTTTACAAAAGAGTTTATTTCGTAAATGCAGTTTGGCTCATTGTTGTAGTGAAGTGTTTGGAGAAAATCCTACTGAGTAGTAGGTCGTGATTTTTCACCTTTTGAGCCAGGTGTTTTCCACGTAAAAATCTCTGTGTTCTTTACTTTTCTGCATTTATTATTCCGCAACAGTAGGAGTTGGAACACATAGAAGAACCAGGTCCTTCTATAACGACAGCACTCGAACATGGAACACCACACAAATCACCCCCCCCCCCCCCCTTTTGTGTGGTATTGACGTATAAAACAACATCAGGTCGTATGATAGTCAAATAGAGTAGCTTGCCTACTAGTCTATGATAACTTGCCACATACAATCACTTCTCATCTCCAGTGTTCCCTACATGTTTGTCATACTCTATAGTAGTTAGTTTTCGATTAAGCTCCATAGCGGTAGAGACCGGTTTGGCTGCAGCTAGTCTTGTGGTTTAGATCAACTCTAGCACATACTTTCTCTAGTTCAACAACATCCCCTTATCTGATCTCATTACTTATATACCTAAGAAGTATTCGAGTTCACCCAAATCTTTGACCTTAAACTTGTTGTGTAATGTACTCTTAGCCTCTTCCACAAAAGAGACATTACTAACAGTGATCAAAAGATCATCAACATACATCAAGACGACAACAATGTCTTGTGTTGTCTGCTTAGTGAACAAGGAGTGATCATATGCACTCTGTTGATATCCTTCTCCTACTAGTGCATCTGTGAGTTTAATATTCCACTGTCTTGAAGCCTATTTCAGGCCATAGAGTGATTTCAACAACCTGCAAGCCTTATTCTCCCCCTGTCTCTGGAAGCCCTATGGTAAGACCATGTAGACCTCCTCATAAATATCTACTTGCAAAAAGTAATTATTGACTTCCCTTTGGTAAATGATCCATTCTTTTGAAGCTGCTCTGCTAAGGACAGTTCTCACAATTACCTTTTTTGCAACTGTTGAGAATGTCTCGTAGTAGTCCAGCCTTCTTGTTGAGTGTATCCTTTTGCAACCAATCTTGCCTTAAGCCTTTCAACTTCTCCATTTGATTTATATTTGACCTTAAACACCCACTTAGAGCCAATTGATTTCTTGCCTTCTGGCAAGTCTACCACTTCCCAGATGTGATTTTCTTCAAGTGCTTTAATCTCTTCGTCCAAAGCTTCTACGCACCTTGGATCATGTGCAACTTCCTTGAAATACTGTGGTTTAGTTAAATATGAGAATACACTGAGATATGACTGATACGTAGGTGATAGATGGTCATAGGAGATGGAATAAGAAATGGAGTAGGTATTATTACCATGTGGCTTAGCAGTGGTTATGTAGTCATTAAGCCAAATAGAGGGTCTTACTTGTAGACTAGATTTTCTAGTCTCTGCTTCTGTTGATGTTGGTGGTGGATGCAACTCCACTACTGCTTCTTCTATTGCATCCAGGATAGGTTCCTGAACTTCTACTGTCTCAACTTATTCATGAATATGATTCTCATTTATTGTGGCTGCAGTCTCATTTTCCTCAACAGCTCCTGCATGTTATGTGTATGTTTCACCATTGGCATTTTCTACTTTTGCAACATTGTTTGCATCAGTTGGCATTTTCACATCAAGTTGTGTAGTTGGTATTACAATTGCATGTGGTTGTTGTACACCATCCTCTACAAATGACTGCTGGGAGGTAAACAGATCCTCTGAAGTATATGAGTCTGTAAAGGAAAACTGAGTTCCTTAAACACCACATCTCTGCTAAAGAAACTACTTCTATTCTCCAATCCATACATCCTATAACATTTTTGTGTTTCTGAGTATCCAATAAGGACTTCCCTTCTTGCCCTAGATGTGAAATTTTTTACCTTTTGTCAAGTTGCTTGCATAACATAAGCAACCAAAAACTGTTAAGGGATCTATCTTGGCTGGTCTTCCATGGAGCAATTCATTAGGTGATGTACCTTGTAATTCACTAGTGGGGAGTTTGGTTATCAAATACACTACTGTTCTCACACAATCACCCAATCTCCTAGGAATTGAGTTTTAAAATTTTAAAGCTCTGCCAACCTCCAAGATATGCCTATGATTTCGTTCAACCACCCCATGTTGTTGTGGAGTGTATGGGCAAGTACTTTGATGTATGATACCTAGAGAAGCAAACATCTCGATGCAATGAGAGTTAACGAACTCGGTCCCATTATCTGATCTAAAAACCTTTACTGTGGTTTCAAACTAATTGTTTATCATTGCAAGAAAATTCTTTATTACAACAACTACTTCACATTTAGACTGTATTAAACACACCCAAGTAAATCTGCTATAGCCATATACTATTGTAACAAAATAATGCTTCCTGTCATATGTAGGTACTTTATGAGGTCCTCAAACATCCATATGTACAAGTTGAAAGCAACTACTTGATCTGCTGCTACTAACAGGAAATTGTAATCGACATTGCTTTCCCAAAAGGGCACACCTCACAATTGCCTTGCACTCTAGTATGCACTTTATTCTTTAATTCTGGAATTTGCTGCATGGACTTTGTTGATGTATGACCTAATCTCAAATGCTACAATACCATTTCTCCATTTTCCTTTAGAAAACTTGCTGCTACTACTGGTAAATTCTCCTTTAGTAAGTATAATCCATTGTTTTCTCTACCAAATCCCATCACCTTTGACACTGATAATAGGTTAAACTTAAATCTGAAATATACAAAAATCAGGTAAAACATACTGAACAACAGAGCTGCCTAGTGACTTTTGACACTGATAATAGGTTAAACTTAAAGTCTGGCACATACAGAACACCCTCAATAGTTTTATTCTCTAGAACTATTGAATCTCTTGTATATGTTATGTCTGCTCTATTGCCTGTAGGTAATTGAACTCCATCTGTTAGATGATCTGCATTCCTAAGATTATCTAGAATATCCTTTCAGTGAGTCACATGGTGAGTTGCACCTGAGTCTACTATCCATACATGATCATTAGCAGTTGCATTTGTCATTAAAGTGATAATACTTGCAATATTAGTAGAATAGTCATTTGTGGTAGTCTTCTGCAAAAAATTGACCAATTGTTTGTATTGATCCTCAGTGAAGAAGTTTCCTTGTGCTGGCAACATAGGTTCTTGCTTCTCCTCACGGGTTGCATTGTTCACATAAGTCCTACCCAAAGTACTTTGACCGTTATTCTTGCTTTTGAAATTTGCCGGATGCGCTACTTTTTTGTAACAATTTTCCTTGAGATGTCCCTTCTAACCTCAGTAATCACAAATTAATCCTGGCTTCTTAGGCCTGAATTCATGACCTCTTCATGCCAACATTGTGAGTGGATCATTTAGTTTATCTGTGACTCTCAAATTCCTCTGACTTTCCTCTTGTGTGACAATTGTATAAGCTTCATTCACAGTGACCACTGGACTTTTAGGCAAAATATTACATCGAATATTATCATAGTTTTCATTTAGCCCCATAAGAAACTACAACAATCGAATGTTCTTCAAGTGTTCGACAGAAAACCTCGAATTTTTGCAATCACATGAAGCTAAAGTGCTTATACACCTAGTTCATCCCATAGGTCTTTCATTTGGAGTAGTAACTAGTGACAGAATCAATTACTTGCCTTAGAGTGGCAATATCAGTCCAAAGGTGATAGATTCTCGATAAATTTGACCTGTCAAATCTCTCATGAAAATCATTTCATACTTTTTTGCATTTGGTGCATATACGTTACTCGACATCAATTCATTTGAAACAGTACAACAAATCCACGAGAGGAAAAATGCATTACATTTCTCCCGTTGCTCTGTTAATTCACCTCTATACATGCTCTTCACACATGATCCATCCACAAATCCAAGCTTGCTCTTTCCACGGATTGCCAATTTCATCACCCTACTCCATAGTGCGTAGTTTTCTGATCATGTGAACTTGAGCGTAATTAAGACAAGTCCTGGAGAGTTTGAAGCTTGCAAAAATAGTGGATGGTTGTGATCTAGCAAGCTGAGCTCATTCTCTGCCATGGCTGCTCGAAGTTAAAATTCCTTAACTCTAAATTTTCCCGGAATATCGATCGGAAATACAATGCTAGTGATCCTCGCTCTGATACCATGTTAGATTACAAATAACAATTTAGAGAATAAGAGCGAAGTAGATTGAGAGAAGAAGAAGAAGAAGAATCGAGAACGTATATTTTGTCTGAAGTATTGTGAAGCAGAGTAGATTGGCTTTATAGTGCACATATGCACTAATTAACTGACAGCTCATACACGTGTGTCAACTAACCAACTTAACCACCTTTTAACTAACTCTAATGCACCCTAGAATTCTATTATGTACAATTTGATCCTCTACATCCCAAAAAATATACTGATAGTATAAAAGGTTGAAACCGTTGGTACTTATTAATCTAAAATAAAATAATTTAGTCCCCAAAAAAAACTCTTATTGGAGCAATGGTGTATTATCCATCAAAACTCAATTATCCAAGCTTTACCATTGTGAGTACTTCAACGTTTTATCTAGTAGGGGAATGATTTAATTTCCACATGTTTTTCGTTTTACATATATTTTTTTGTAGATTTTCAATCCTTGCAAGCCTCTATTAACGTGGACTCGATTTTTCTATAATGAAGAGGCTTCTAATAATCAAACTCGCATAAACCAAATACAGTAACACTTTAGAAAAAGAGGAGAGATAAGTTAGCAGTACTCTCTACCAAAAAGATTTGAGGTCACGTTGGAATGTAAATTAGCAAATGCAATAATCTTTTTGAATTACGGCACAAGAGAGGTTAGATATAGATTTTCATGTCGATATCTTTCACCGTTTTAGCATGAAAGGAAATAATCATGTTACATTTTTTGGGAAATAAATAGCTGCCACATTTATATAACGAGTTGGTGAGGCTTGTGTGTGAAACTGTGAATATAAGAACTAGTGTGAGATTTACAAAGCTTTTAGTCGAAGTTTGTATTAGAATGCCAATGGCCTATAAGCAAAGTAGAAATGAAACGTACAACACTAAATGAAATGGAATGTTAACAATTTCACATACTCAACCTCAATTTGTTTGATAATTAATTAGTTGATCTTTTGTTCTTTAAAGATGTGATATTTATAAAATTGGTACATATGAATGAAATGAGTGTATTTCACTTTTATAGTGGTAAATTAGAGCAAAAAGTATTTCACCTTTTCTCTCATGCACCAGCATTTGAATTTTTGTACAAACTTTTGGCCAAGCATGGGATTGTGGAGTAGTGGTCCAATTTGGAGCAATGTGCTGCTTTCTCTTTACTTCTTAAAAACTTATTCTAACACAAACACAACTCTAATTATATATCCATCCACTTCTGACTCTGAGTGTCCTTAGCTTATTTCTTTCTTCCATCAAAATTGTGGAGGATAACATTTATTGATTTTCAAAAACTTTAGGAAAAAAGAAAAAAAACTAAAATATAAAAAGGAAGAGAGGAAAGCAAAAGACCAGGAAAAAAAAAAGAAAAAAAAGCTGATTCGTAAGGCATTGCATCGGTTGTCGATTAATAACATTGCTTCGTGAAATAAAGTTATTGCCGCGAACTTTTAAATTCAATATACGGACAAACATAAATGAGTTTTACTTTATAATGGATACTCTAAGAAATAACTATATATGATCATCCATAATAACTAAAATTAATTAGTAACCTAAGCAAATAAATCATGCCTCAAACTCGGGGTTTTTGCATCTATACTCGCTTTTTGGGTCACGTTTTAACTTATACTCGCTTTGCAAAAAAAATTGCAAGCGTACCCACTTTTCGCATAAACTTCAGGCATACGGGCCTGAAGTAGCAAAGGCAATCACACAAAACTTCAGCATTCTAGGTTTTTTTAAAAACTTCAGCAGAAAATAACTTCAGCACTAAATAAGCTGAAGTTTTGTCCTGCATTAATTAGTTTTGTCATAAAGCTTTTTCAATAACTTCAGCAGAAGATGCTGAAGTTATTTAGTTCATTTGTAAAAACTTCAGCACTAAATAAACTGAAGTTTTGTACTGGATTAATTAGTTTTGTCATAAAGTTTTTCAATAACTTCAGCAGAAGATGCTGAAGTTATTTAGTTCATTTGTAAAAAACTTCACCACTAAATAAGCTGAAGTTTCGCACAAGTATCAGGAAGGCGACGCCTGAAGTTGTAAAAATTAGGGTATAAGTTAAATAATTTTAAAAATATGGGTATAGGTTAAATGGGGACGACCAAACAAGGCGCCCATCACAATTTTTACCTCAAACTCTTTAGTTAAGTTGGGCTTCCAAGTATTAATGAAGCAAAAATTGTACGACACATAAGGACGTCTAAGGAAACCTCCTTCCTTCTTTCCTTCCAACAGACTCCGTTGGTTGTACCTAATTTCGAAATAATTTCTTTTGAGAGTGTAGAATATGGTGAATAGGAGAAAATCGGAGAAGTTAATTCTTTGTGATATTTGAACCCTAACCTAGTTTTCGCTTTCTTGAGTTCTTCTAGTTTGTAACTTCACCAAAATGGGAATAGTTTACATAAGAATAAATTCAGAGTTATAGAATCAATTAATGGAAATCTTGTTAATTAAGAAGACACACAGACTCAATATTTTCCTTTTTTCGCATGATAAATTAAATATGAGAATATGGAGAGTGAACGTAAACATATCTGCGAACACCGATCCTTTTGAGTTAGTGCATAACGAGGGGAGTCATTTCATCGCTGGATAATTATATTGTGTATATACTATATGTTTAATCTTTGATTTCATCGTATGTTTACCTTTTTATCTTTTAACACCCTATGTCGAAAAAAATTGTTCCACCATTAGTGCATAGTCCTTCTAACTGTTAAGACATTCCATTTCCCCTGAATTATTGACTCCTTATTTGTTTAGATTTTCTTTGTTATGAATAAATGCACATCAACTTGTCCTATGTACGTTCTTTGCAATTTATGTGGCTGTTTTTCACTGCCTAATTAAGAGTAATACCAATAAATTTTTCGTACGTAAAGGACACTGATTTCATTTATTTTTAAAGGAATAGATACTTATTCGAAAACAATATGCAAATGAAATATTTTATGGTCATAATAATTTGCATGTCATACGTTCAAATGATATAATTAAGAAAAGTACCCGTAACTTAATTTGCATGACTCTCGACATATAAATTACTAGATACTATTAACTTTTATGAGTATAGCACGTCCTAAATGAAGATAGATCTAAGTGAGTTTAATTATATGAATTGAAAAGGTAAATTTTATATTATGAGCTAAGCTATTTAAAATTCCACTACAAAGAACAGTCCATATGAATTAGTAACCTGAAAAGTATGATAACACCGGCCCGTTATAATTAATTAAATTATACTTATAATGTAAAATTAATATTCGTGCTTTCAATCTGTCAATGAATTAGGAGTTTTTAATTCAAAAACATAAAATGTAATTTTTAGTTATTTAATCGTTTAATATGATATTGAAATTCATTGATCTCGACTAATTAAGATTAAGGTTGTATAAGGTTCATTTAAGAGGAAAGTGCTTATATCGGCAAATTTTTTATTCTGTGGATCCTAATTCGGGTAAAACTTGCATAAATCATGTAAAGGGCAATAGCGTAGATTTTGCACAAGCAGTAGCCGGTGGCGAACGCATGTGATGGCAAGCGGGTTTAACTGGCCCCATTTCACCATAAAATAATACTGTGTATATATATAAATTATGATTAAAGCAGCATAAATTTTGTATAAATATTTTATTTGAACCTTCGTGATAACTATTATTTAACGATTAAAATTATATACTTTTAGATTAAACCCGCTTATACAAAATTTTAGGACAGCAGCTTATCCTGATTTGGATATTCTGTGTTTTGGTAGGCTGCACATTGCGAGGAGACTGCATGTGTAACGCCGAGGATAATAAAAGTGGGCGCCAATAATGAGCAATAACTGAATTATTCTTTTTTCTTTTTCTTTTTAGATTATTCTATTCAATTCAAAGTTTCGAATTTTGATAGTCAAGGATACTTCTCTACAATCAACATAGGATAAGACCTTAACCTCGAAATTGTAGAAATTCCCCTTGATTGCAGTCAACCGGGTTGATTTCTTTGTCCTATCAGAAACTTACACGTGGACCATCCTGCCTAATTAAGAACGACCTTGAACCGGCGGTTTTAAATTGTCTACACTACAATGTGAAAATGTCGCAGTTTGGCATCTCTCTTGGAAATACATTTTTGTCTACAGACTACTAGTTCTATTTTCTTCTAAAAATTTGACTTAAAATCTAGCAATTGTTTATCCTTGCTGTCCTCGGAGAAGTTAGGAACCAAAGGACTAATAATTTAAGGGGAAAATAGAGACATTCGATTTAGAAGTTGGTCCTTCTGATTTATATGTTTCTTGCTTTCTAAGAGTAATATATATGCTTTTGCTTGTACAATCATAAAAAGAAGATAAAATGATTATATATAAACGGCCACCCAATTGTTAACCCCAAGAAAAATTGGAAGCTTTTACTCAATTTTTGAAACAAACGAGAAGGAAAGAAAAACAAGTTGAAAGTAAACGAATACTAATACATAAAAATATCTCTACACTTTACGTATTGTGATTTGCTTATCTAAACTACGCTTTGTTTGTATTATTTCGTTGACCCTTTTTAGTTTTAATTACAATTAGTATAAATGCTCGCGTGATTCGCGGACACAAATCGTGTTAAATTATGATGTAGGTTGTTTGAATCATGTGCAATTAAACTTAAAATATAAACCTCTCAGATAAAAATTATATAACATAAGATATTAATTATGAAGTAGGATATGAAATTACTGTTCAAATCTCGCAGTGCATAACCTATTTTTTAAAATATTTGTAACAACCTAACCCCTTGATTTTAGTCTTGCATTTCGTTTCGCTGTCAATATTAGAGAATACTAAACATATCATGTTGTGATCTGTCTTGTTTTAGCACAATAGATCTTATTATTTTAACAAACTTCTTACTATCACTTTGTTATTATCTAAAAGTTAAATATGTCTTATTCATCACATTATTTGTACACAAATTCTTTTTTTCTTATAGTTATTGCATTATTTATTATTTAATTTTATCGTACTATCATATAATATTTTATTAGCTTAATAATTAAATTAATGTATAACTTATTATTCTTTTAATAGTCTTTAATAAATAGAAATGTTTTATTCTTGAAATTTAGTATATTTTTATGCTTGTATCCTCTCATTCGGTAATTTTTAATCAATTAAATTTATTGTGATATTATAAAATATAATATATATTTTTAGTTTATTTATTTTTATATTAATTTAATGTATAAGTATCTTCACACTATCTCTATTATTATACATTCTATTCTCTACTATAAATTTTAATTAGCTTTTATATTATTTTTTTACATATAACCAAAATAATATCATATTTTATTTTAAATTGTAAAATTGATGTAGGCCAAAATATTAATACATAAGTTATTTGATGATTATGTTCCAAATGTATTGAGTTCTCTTATAATTATTTTTGATTTGTTAAATTTCTTTTTTTTTAGCGTTAAGATATAAATTTAATTTTTGATTTTCATTAATAAAATTACCTATATTAGTTACTTTATATTCTTAAAAAAATATTATAATATTAAAAAAATAATTTCTTAATTTTTGAAGATATTATATGTATGTAGTAATATGTTTACTATCGTTTTGTTTCTTTCCGTAATAATTTTCAAAATAAACAAATTATGATATAAAAAAGTCTCATCTCAAATTCAAATAATTCTTATCGTTTTATTTTCTAAATTGGAACGCAGTTTTCAAAAATTATGCTATGCTTTCAAACTTATACTAACTACACTCAATTCATATATGAATCATAGAAAAATATTTTCTTAGTTGTTTGAACAAATTATATTTAAATGTTGTAGTAATATTTTCATTGTCAGCTTATCTCTTATGTAAATTTTCTTTCCTTTTTAGATTTAATAAGAATTTAATTTTTAATTTTCATTAGTATAATTACCTATATTAGAAATTTATTTTGTATTTTTTTTTCATAAATAAGACTTCAATTTCGTGATAATATCCATAATTTGAGCATTCTAATCATAGTATTAACAACTTTCTAATTTTTAAATTCAATTGGCTTTTCCCTTTCATTTCTAATAGTAATTTTAATAATTTAACATAATTTTTCTAATTTTTTTGTATATTTAATTTTAACAACTTTCTAATTTCAAATTCAATTAGCCTATTTAGGTTTGTATATTTCATTTCATTTATTTTCTAAACTTATGATTTATAAACATCCTCGCATTATATCTAATTTATTTCTATTATTCAATATTTTTAGTTTTTGATTTTATCTATTAGACTTGAGTTACGTGGACCTATTTATATTATGACTTTTCTTATCATAATATAAAAAACTTTCTCATCTCAAATTTAAATAAGTTTTACCGTTTTTTTCTATGATAAAAATCTAAAAAAATTCTCTATTTATTTTTTACTTTTAATATTATATTATTCAATACCTAATATTATTATTTTTATCAATTTCTACCACACTCATTCTAATATAATGTAGATAAAAAATTAAAAACTTTCTCTAATTCAAATAAGTTTTATTATTCTATTTTCTAAATTTGACTGCATTTTCAAAAAATTATGTTATGCTTTCAAACTAACTAACTGCACTCAATTCACATATTAATCACAAAAAAATATTTTCTTATTTGTTTGAACCCATTATATCTTAATGTTGTAGTAATATTTAGGTATAAAATATTCGTTTGCCCGATTTATCAATATTATTATGAAATTATTATTGTTGTTATTAAAATATTTTTTACTAATTATTTAAGTTATTTATTACCTTATAAATAATTTATATACTTTATGTAAGATCTTATTTTGTCTCTTGAATTTATTTAGTTTTTAAACATAATAATTCTTTAATGTCTTAAGTAAACTTTAATTTTATTTTAACTTACTCCAAAGTAAAAATAGTCACAGGTTATCTCAATCTACGTCTTTCTTTATTTTTTATTTTTTCTTATTATAATTCTTAGTTAATTTTTTACCTCCGTATTTCTAGATAATATAGAAAAAAAATCTATAGGTGGATCAATATAGATATAGATATAGATATAAATATACATATAAATATAAATTTAAATGTAGATATATAAATTAGATTTTTCTAAGATTTATTGTTAGATTGAGTATAAGATTTATTAAACTACTTTCATTAATTATATTTCCATTCATAAAAAAAATTAATATTGTCTTAAAATTGCCAAATGACTTCTTTTTAAATTGTCACTTGGCTTAACAACATATTTCACTACTCTCCTTTTAATATAATATAGATACATCATAGTTTAGAACTTCAGATAAGAAAGTTACAAATAGAACCAAATTTAAGAAGGGTTTTATGTAATATTCCAAAAGAGACAGATTATCGGCGGAGTTACTAAAATACCCTCCTCCTTAGTTGTTAATCTTATGCTAGCGTTTGGCCATAGATTTTCAAATTTGTTTGGAAAAATCTGTTTTGGGTGAAATTTGACTGAAGATGAAATGTGTTTGGACATACGTTTTGAAAATATATTTTCCAAATTTATTTTGGAAAAACATGTGTATTATAAGGGATTTAGCCCAAAACCAGCTATTGAGCTAGTTTTTAGATTTGAAATTTTACCAAAATTTATAGCCAAATATGTATTTGCTAAATAAAACCCAAATTTATTTTTACAAAATTTATGGCCAAACGAAATTCTTTTTTAGAAAAAAGGATACGAGGAGATGGACAAAGCGAAACAGCAGTTGTAATTTGCCAGGAATCATTCGAGTTGGAGAGGAAGGAGACAAAAGCAGGTGGGAAGCAATTGACCCGTTCATCTACTTTTAGCACTCTTTGCTTCCAAGGGATTATGGCATTATGCCTTCTTCCTTATCATTACATGCACTACATGTTCATCATTGTTTATCACTCCCTAAACATTATTATGCTGAATAAACAGTAATTTTCTATATATGATTTCCATAATTAATCACTCCCTATTACATACTATATATTTAATGGCGAAGTCAGAAATTTCTCCAAGGATATTCAAATTTGAAAAAAGTAAAAATAATCCCCGACAAAGAGTATTCAATATATATTGTATACCTATATATATTGTATACCTCCAAAACCTATTATTTTACCTATATATACAGTGTAATTTGTGACGAAGGGTGGTCAGCTGACCATCCTTAACTAAATGTAGCTTCGCCCATGTATATATCTGCCCAATATACAATAATTATCTGTTTTACGTTACCTTTTTTTTGTAATAACTGTGAAATATTATCATTACTCATAAAGGATACACCCAAAGAGCGTCGGAGTTACTATAACCTCTGAACTTGAGGTGTAATCTCTTCCATCCTCAAAGACAAAAGCGACTAATTACAAAATCTTTGCAGTAAAAAACTACACCTGCGTGCTCTTTTGGAGCTCTTACTAAGTTCTATCCTTTCGTGAAGTTGCTTTTGTATTTAACTGATCGTAACCTCTATATTTACAGTTGTCTCCTTAAAATATTTTCAGTTTCTAGCTTTTCACACATGATATATCTCAACTTCAAGAATTGTTGTTGCTATTTTTTTTGAATTGCCTCAAATGTCTTCTTTTGATCCATTGTTTTGACTGCAACACTTCTTTCCCTTGTATCTTGATGTCCGATCATGTTTTCATCTTGCCCCTCAGCTCTGTTGTCCATCCACATTCATAGAACAAATGTCTCTGTCTTTCCTCTTGAAGATATGGTGTCATTATCTATACGATGTTCCCATTGAGATTTTCACTGATCACCGGAGTTTGCATCACATATTCAAGCAGAAAGACCTCAATTTGCGCTAGCGTAGGTGGTTGAAGTTACTCAAGAATTATGACATCACTATATTATACCACCCGAGGAAGGCCAATGTGGTGCCCGACGCCTTGAATCGCCGGGCGGAGAGTTTGGGGAGTTTGGCATATCTTCATGCAGCTGAGAGGCCCTTAGCCTTAGATGCTCAGTCCTTAGCCAGTCAGTTCGTGTGGTTGAATCTTTCTGAGCCTTGCCGGGTATTTGCTTATGTGGTTGCTCAATCTTCCCTTCATGACCATATCAGAGACCGGCAGTATGATGATCCCAACCTTCTGGCTCTTCAGGATAGAGTTCGGTGGGGTGATGCCAGGGATGTGACTATTAGTGATGATGGCGTGCTGAGGATGCAGGGATGTGTATGTGTGCCCAATGTAGATGAGCTTCGGGAGTTGATTCTTGAGGAGGCCCATAGCTCGCGGTATTCCATCCACCCGGGTACCACGAAGATGTACCAGGATCTGAGGCAACACTATTGGTGGCGAAGGATGAAAAAGGATATAGTGGAGTTTGTAGCAAAGTGTCTCAACTGTCAGCAAGTCAAATATGAGCATCAGAGACCGAGGGGATTACTTCAGTAGATTGAGCTTCCAGAATGGAAGTGGGAGCGGATCACCATGGACTTTGTGGTTGGACTTCCTCGTACTTTGAGGAAGTTCAATGCTATTTGGGTGATTGTGGATCTGCTGACCAAATCATCAATTTCATTCCAGTGTTGACTACATATTCCTATGAGATTGGCTGAGATTTATATCAGGGAGATTGTCCGACTCCACGGTATTCCAGGATCTATCATTTCAGACAGAGGTACACAGTTCACTTCACGGTTATGGAGATCCGTTCAGCAGGAGTTAGGCACCTGGGTAGAGTTAAGTACAACCTTTCACCCCCAGACGGACGGACAGTACGAGCGCACGATTCAGATTCTTGAGGATATGCTCTGTGCCAGTGTGATGGATTTTGGAGGGTCATGGGACCGATACTTGCCATTTGCAGAGTTTGCTTATAATAACAGCTACCAGTACAGCATTCAGATGGCGCCGTATAAGGCTTTGTATGGTAGGCAGTGCAGGTCTTCAGTGGGATGGTTTAAGCCGGGCGAGGCCCGATTGTTGGGTACAGATTTGATCCAGGATGCCCTGGACAAGGTGAAGGTGATTCAGGAGAGGCTTCGCACAGCTCAGTCCAAGCAGAAGAGTTATGCGGACCGGAAGGTTCATGATTTGGCATTTATGGATGGTGATCGGGTTTTGCTTCCGGTATCGCCTATGAAGGGCGTCATGAGGTTGGGGAAGAAGGGTAAGCTGAGTCCGAGATTTATTGGCCCTTTTGAGGTGTTGCAGTGTGTTAAGGAGGTTGCTTATGAGCTTGCCTTGCCTCCCAGCCTAGCATGAGTTCATCCGGTATTCCACGTCTCTATGCTCCAGAAGTATCACGGTGACCCGACTCATGTTTTGGATTTCAGTTCAGACCAGTTGGACAAGGATCTATCATATGTTGAGGAACCTGTAGTTATATTGGATAGGCAGGTCAGAAAGCTTAGGTCAAAGGATATCGCATCAGTAAAGGTGCAATGGATGGGTCATCCGGTCGAGGAGGCGACTTGGGAGACTAAGCAGGATATGCACATGCAGTACCCTCATCTTTTCACAGCTTCAGGTATGTCTATATACTCGTTCGAGGACGAACGATTTTCTTAAGAGGGGGAGAATGTAACGACCCGGTCGGTCATTTTGAGAGTTAGCACCCCTGTCCCCTAATAAATGTTTCTCCCATGTCTATTTCTGCTTTTGAAACTTGTCAGAGCGTTGAGTGGTGAAATTTGGAGACTTTTTGGACACATAGTCCTTATATGTGAGTTTAAGCCTTAGAAATCGGGTCATAGTTGGAACTGTATGAAGACGGATCCAAAAATAAATTTCGTCAATTCTGTTAGCTCTGTTGGGTTATTTCGGGGTTAGGAGCATGTTCGGAATGTGTTTTCGAGGTCTGTAGTAGATTTAAGCTTGAATTGACGAAAGTTAGAATTTCGGCGATTTCGGCTTATAGGTGAAATTTTGATATCGGACTCGGAATGGAATTCCGGAAGTGACAGAAGGTCCGTAGTGTCATTTATGACCTGTGTGTAAAATTTGAGGTCATTCGGATGCGTTTTGATGTGTTTCGACATCAGTTGTGAATTTTGGAAATTTCATAAGTTCTTAGGCTTGAATCCATGCATAATGGTGATTTTTATGTTACGGGATGTGTTTTGAAGGCCCGACTAAGTTTTAATGAGGTATTAGGATTTGTTGGTAAGTTTGGCTGAGGTACCGGGGGCCTCAGGTGTGTTTCGGATGCTCAAACGGGCATTTTTGGCCTTAGGCACTTTGCTGTTTTTTCTGGTTTTTACAGCAGCAGTTTTCCTTCACTGCGATCGCGTGAATGGATCCACGATCACGTAGAGTAAGTAGGGGAAGGTTCGCTATCGCGTAGGTTAGTCAACTCAGTCACTGCGATCGCATAGGCCATGTCGCGATCGCATAGAATACCTTAGGCATGCGGGAGATTAGTACTTGTTCTACGCGGTCGCGTGAAGCCAACCGCGATCGCGTAGAGTTGAGGAGTTGAAGTTCGCAATCGCGTGCAGTACTCTGCGATCACGTAGAATCAGTTTGTGAGCGTGTGAGGATAACTCATCGCGATCGCATATAGCAAATAGTTGGGCAGACATTTAAAGACCCAATTTCGAGGGTTTAAGCCATTATTCACATTTTAGAATTTGAGAGCTCGGGAAGTGCGATTTTTGGAGAGTTTTGCACCTTGGCTAACTAGGGAAAGTAATCTCTATCCGATTTAGACTAGTTTCCATGATTACACTCCTTAATTTAGCCTTTAAATTCGAATTTTTGGTGGAAAATTGAGGAAAATGGGATAAACTTCCTAGGCCGAATTCTTGAGTTTTGATTGGGATTTTGACATCCAATTTGAGAAATTCTTATATGACTAGAATCGTGAGTGAATGAGTGTCCGGAATTTATAATTCTTACCCAATTCCGAGACGTGGGCTCGGGGGACTTTTTGGGCAATTTTCTAAATTTCGCGTATTAGCTTCGAACTTATTAGATATTTTGGTTTCTTGAGTTGATATTTACTTTATGCAATCGAATTGAATAGATTTGGGACACCCGAAGTCGGATACTCGTGGCAAAAGCGTGGTATTGAGTTGATTAGCGCAGTCGAGGTAAGTGGCTTGCCTAACTCTATGTTGGGGACTTCCCCTTAGGCTATTTTGATATTGTTTTGTTATATGGGTGCCGTGTACGTGAGGTGACGAGTGCGTACACGGGACATTGTTGCTAAAATTCCGTTCTTCCTTACATGACTTAAACCCTTTCATCCCTATTTCATTGTTTCATGTACTAACTATGTAGTTTAGCTTAGGAATAAGCATGTCTACCTGTTTTACTGGAGTTTCTCCTATTTGTTGCTAATTGCACCATGTTTAGGTAGTTTTATCCGTATTTGCCTGTGATTCTTCCTGAATTGTTCAAATAAACTATATCCAGTATTCATTTGCATTGCATATTTAAATTGGGACTACAGACTAGATTCCGGGAGCTTACCCCTGTACTGCATTGTATATTTAAATTGGGACTACGGATTGAGATTCCGGGAGCTTTCCCCCTGTACTGCATCGCATATTTAAATTGGGACTACGGATTGAGATTCCGGGAGCTTTCCCCCTGTACTGCATCGCATATTTAAATTGGGACTACGGATTGAGATTCCGGGAGCTTTCCCCCTGTACTGCATCGCATATTTAAATTGGGACTACGGACGAGATTCCGAGAGCTTTCCCCTGTACTGCATTGCATATCTATACTATAAGATACGCCGTACTGAGCCGAGGGCTCCCTTTTTATTATTTCTCTCAGCTTACTGTTCTACTGTTTATGCCTTAGCTTATTATATCTCTCTGTGAAATTTCAAACTATTTTTATTACAAACATCCAGTAGAGCCTTAACCTGACCTCGTCACTACTTGACTGGTTAGGCTTGGCATTTACTGGGTACCGACTGTGGAGTACTCATGCCCTTTCCTACGCATGTTTTTCCATGTGCAGATCCAGGTACCAGCACCTAGTATCGTGGCTAGGAGTCGTTCTAGCAGCTGCCGGGAGACCGCTAGGTAATTCTGCCGCGCCGGCATAATCCCACGAGTCCCCTTCTATTCTAGTATAGGCTTAGAGGACTTATGTATTTTCTATTAATTCATTGTATAGAGCTATACTTAGTACGGAGTTTGTGACTGTCGTGACATTCCGGGTGTTGGGAAGTGAAATTGTATATGCCGAGCGGCTGAATTATGTGTCTTCTTCTTCTTTTCTATTTCAATTACTACATTGCTTTGATTTCACCGCAAGTTTTAGGCTTAACTAGTCATAGGGACTAGGTGTCGTCAAGATACCCAATGAAGGGAAATTTGGGTTGTGACAGAAAAACACCCAATCAATCTTAGAAAAGATTATTTGGTAACCACGTTTGTCATTCCATGAGTACTTGTTCCCATGTTGTGGCATTTCAATTAAACCACATGTATCTACACACTCCTGAAAATCTCTAGTTTCCCCTACAGTAATAGGAAGACCTCTTACTCTGTCATCCAATCTCAACATTAAATTAAAATCACCCACAATGATCCAAGGTTCCTAACACCCTTGGCATGTAATATTCAAGCAGTTCCAGAGCTCTTTCCTTTCTTCCCTACTATTGAAAGCTTACACTACAATGATGAGAAAAGATCTTTGCCCAGTCACATGATACACTCTGCATGTAATTGCTTTAGCTGTCTTACTCAATTAATCTAAAAGTAGTCTGGTCTCCAAGTGAACCACACCCTCCCATTATAGTGCATATCTTAGTTGGTTATATAGTTCCAACCACCAAACATACTACTTGCTACCATTTTTATTTTATTAACTTTTATTTTGGTTTCTAGCAGTCCTATCAAACCAACTTCTTGCTTATTGCAAAGGAGTTTAATCCCTTTTTACTTATTAGGCACACTATAGACTCTTACATTGAGCAAGTAGACTATCCATATCCCAAGCTGGGAATAGATTTTCCTCCCACAATGTTAGCCTCGCCATCTTATAGTTGTATGTTTGTCCCTAATTCTGCCAGCACCTGAAACGTGTTGCCTACTGCATTCCCTGCCTACAGACTGTTGTGTGATTGTTGTTTACCTGTATGCATTGGTGTGATCCATCCATAATCTACCTTTCTCTTCTTTTTTCATTTATTTGATTGAGACTTTTGAAACTCTCCTCTTATTGCTGTTGTTGTTTCCCAGTCTGCCCTGCCAGATTAGAATTTGTAGCTGATTGTTGTGCCTTAGCATTTTTGTCTCAGCTTCCGTTTCCCCTTCTTTTGTTGGATTTGTTTCAGTTGGAACTACAATTGGCTTCTTCTTTATACACTCTTCTTATTTGTGCCCATACTTATTACAAAACTTGCACAAGTTAGGCTTCCAGTCATATATAACCTTATGTTCAATCAAAGCTACCTTCTCATTCCTAAACCAAACTTTGTTTGGCATTTGTGCTTCCATTTCTACCTCATCCACATACGAGCAAAGTTAAGCCCACTCTTCTTCTATGTGTTCTTGTCAACCACAAGAGGCTTCCCTACTAAACTTCCTAGTTTACTCAGCCCTTTAGGTCTCCAGTATTTAAAATCCAATCTTGGCAATCGTATCCATATAGGCACTGTGTGTAGCTCCACACGCGTGACTCCATGTATTTTGTCCTAGCTTTGATTATTAATGTATTATTGTCAAAATGGTATATTCTGCCTTCAATGACCTCATTCTTTCCTATTTCTGAATCAAATCTCACCAACATAATTCCATTCCTTATCATTGACACATTGTTAATGGCATGCTTCCTCCATAATCTCTGGATATACCTATTTAAAACATTGAAAGGTGGAGAAGCCCCAAAGACATAGCAGACAACTGCATATTTTCGGTACTCTATTTCCGAAATTATGTCCTCTATCTCTATTTCATACAATGTAGCTTCACCGTGTACTTGGGGAAATAAATTCTAGTTTAAATCCTGCATTTGAAATCTTACCAATGTAAAAGTTGTCCCACACAGATTTCTTCTTCTCCTCCTCCTCCTCCATTGCTTCGACTTCCTCCGCCCAAGAGATTCTAGGGCTAGTGTTTGGCTTTTGCACAACCTCTGTCCATGATTTTGCTGACGATGCTAATGTTCCATTGGTTTCGTGTTCCTTCACGACAAGTGTCGTATCATTCATCGACTCACTGCTTCATTCAACTATTTGAACTTCAATTACATCCCTCTTCAGCTGAAATTGATCTCACAATGTTGTTGCTTGAGCTAGGGGAGCTTTCAAGGATGGAACACCATCTACTTTCCCCATAGATGGCGCACATTAGCAAATGTGCGCCGAGAGAGATTTCGTTCCCTAGCCCCTTACGTTTCCATATTAATCATGCTTTATAAGCACTCTTCTATCACAATTTTGCTGATGCAGTTCGCTAATTAATGGTCAATTTTTTAAAAAAGAAGTGTAATTGACACTACTAAAAATTCAGCCAAAACCGACCGCGGCTGACCGACTGACTTCGGTCGATAAAAAAACCGACCGAAAAACCAACACTTCGGTCGGGTTTTAAAAATATTTTATTTTGCAATTCTTTTTTACGAAACCGACCAACTTCTGTGGGGGTTTGTCACAAAAATGCGGGAAGCTATTTTTGCTTCCCACAAAATTAATTTTTCAAGAAATCGACCAACTTTGGTCGGTTTTTGTTTAAAATAAATTAATATTAGTATTCAAAAAACTGACCAAAATCGGCCGTTTATTTCGGTCATTCATTTAAAAAAACCAACCAATTTCGGTTGGTAATTTTATTTTTTTAATAAAATCGATCGGCCGATTATTTTTCGTGCGAAAATGCAATTAAAGAGTAAATAAAATTAAAAAAATGTTAAACCAAAATGCTCCAACGGTTCGGTTATAAATATTATCGGTATAACATATTAGTTATCGGTTTACAAATATGATAAACCAATAATCAAACCGATAAGATATTAGTTGTTGGTTATCAGTTAATCGGTTAGCGATGATTATCGGTTCGGTTATCGGTTACCGATATGATAACTATCTAGAGTTAAGCAAAAAAGAGAAGACAATTCATCCGAGTTAGGAAAAAAGAGAAGACACATATAGTATACTACCCAATTCAGCATTCTAGCCACAACTAATATTTGAAGCATGTTTCATTTTAACAAATTCATGACCTCTGCAATCTCAAAAATTGATACAACAACTCCACAAACATTCCATCTCCAATTCACTGGCAATATTAATTAACAGGAACATAAGTTATAACTTTTTGGTTTCCTGTCAATCCATAATCAAGAGATCAATGTCATTTTCCAGAGTTCAATTGTAGCAAGAGCAACAAGAGTACTAGTAATTCAACAGTTGTCTAAACACAACCGAAATAGTGTTAATTCGTCATCAACAGTTGTCCAATACATTAATAACAATACAAAGTAGTAGCAATTTTATCTTAAAATTATCAAGTACAAACATAGTACTAAAATATGAGCACAAAATAAAGAATCGATAACAATCAAAAATCCTATATTTTTATTATCGTAACTCTACTGTAAACTCCAAAGAAAGGAACGAAATTTGTCCTTAACAAAGAAGTAATTTTGGAATACAAACTTAGTCTAAGATTCTAAGAATGTGGTTGTACTTTGAATTTTGAAGAAGAACTGTTCAAGAATTGAATCAGAGTCTGAAGAGTGAACTGGAAACTTCAATCTTGAAAGCGGCTGGGAAAATTGGGAGAAAAAGAGAGAATGAAGTCCTAGATGTATTTATATACTTAAGGTTAAAATCCTAATTTTATTAAATCTTATTGGATTATCGGTTAACCCATTAAGAAATTGGGCAAACCGTGGCCCGAACCGATAACCCAATAGTGAGAAAATAGAAAACCGTTAAACCAATATCGATACCCCAATAAGTTTTTTTTGGTTCCGGCTATCGGTTATACCCAATATACGCCCAACCCTAAATAGCAGAAATACTTGTTTGAACTTAAATGACTCGTCAGAAGAAGTAGCGATCGAGAGAGGATGAGAAAAAATTAAAATTAAATATAAATCCCATGAAGAGGGAAAGCTAAATATACAATGCTTCAAATATGTTTAATTGTTCATTGAATTCGTAAAAGAATGTTTGAACTGTCAAATGTGTTTTTGGTATTCTTTGTTTGGGGGGTGGGGTCTGAAAATTCAACAATATTATTGGCTATATATAACATCTTATTTATTTTCAAGTTCTTTAACAGGCGTTAAAATATGAGATTTGAAAGTAAAAAAGAAAAAATTGAAGTTAAGTTGAGAAAAGTTGTTGAAAATTAAAATTATGTTAGGATATGCATTTGACTTCAAAAAAAATTGCAGGTTTGTGAGAGAAAAATATTATTTACTTGAAAAAGAGGTAAAAAATATTATTTTTAAAATTGAAATTCATCTTCAATATTTTTTGAATTTCATATTCAACAATTTAACGAATATGGAGAGACAGAGGGGTCCTAAAAGTAGCATGCACATTATGCTTTCTTTCATTCAGTTCCTTGGCTACCCACTAAAATTTGAAAAACAAAGATAGTGAATATGTTATAGGAGGAGCGAAGAAAGTGATTTTCAATAAGGAATTGCACTAGTTTTAGAATTCACCAAAAATTAATATAACGGAAACCGACAACGTATGATTTAGGTCATATTGTTTTGATTTTATTATAACTTTAATTTCCCACTATGAGCAAAATGAAATCTCAAAGTCGTTAATTAGGTCACTGCTATACTTTACGTGCAAATAACAACCATACATGCATGCCAAGTGATTTCACTTCCTCATCTCAAACTCAAAGTTGTTATGGCTTTTCCCTCTTAAATTTAAATGGCAACAATTAACATTTATTAAATAAATCAATTTCAAAAAAGGGAGCTGGATTTTTGTAATAAGCAGTGTAACTGATTTTAGTTGGAAATCAGATTATTATATTAGGGAATCTGTAGTGATTTGCAACAAGGTTGGAAGGTAATTATTGAGCATTTTATCCTTAATGAAGTTTTCCGTAGCAAAGTAGAAAAGTGTAAAGAGCAAATCGAATGGTAAATACTAAATTGGCATTAAGAGTGCCGAATAAGATAAGCTTACGTAATTAGTCAATAAAGATGGGGCCATTCTTCCAAAAGAAGAAAAGTTGAACGTAATATTTTTTAGTAGCAGTTTCGTTTCATTTCATGACCTTTCTTTCTTTTCAAAACTTGTTAGGCCTTTTGGTTGGACTACACTCCATCCATGTAGTAAATGTAAAAGTATAGAAGGTTTTATGATATTGTGGGTTTATGAACTACAATTTTACTTTATTAATTGACTCATCCTTTGGTTAAAAATCTTCGTACAACTACATTAAAGTATGGAGTTATGTTAATAGAAATAGAAGATTATCACGTTAATTAGTAACAATGAACCTATTCTCGTGTGAAGTTAAAAATACAAAAAAAGCAAACTCATTAATATGACAAGGAGTATTTCACATAGTAAGAACCCTTCTAACCTAAATTGCAAGGCAAATTTAAGATTAAGCAGATCAATCAAAAAAAGAGAAATGTTACCAAGTAGATGTAATTTTGAATTAGGAATTTTCAGGGGGAGTTCGGTCACTTTTGTCTTTTTTTTTTTGGTTTTCCACCCGGTGTCCGGTATCCGTATTGGAGCCTGTCTATATCCGGATTCAGCCCGCGTAGGGCCCATTCGGGGGGAAGCGCTCCCTACCAAGGATTTTTTCATACCCGGGGCTCGAAATCGAGGCATCCGGTTAAGGGAGGAGCAGTCTCATATCCTTTGGTGGTCGCTTTTGTCATTTTAGTAAACTTGAGAACTTAAAGTTAGAATTAGAAAAGCAAATATGTTTAAATTTTGAACTTCCCACCAACAAAAGGTATAAATCTTGCAGTGGCCCCAAATAAAATAAAATATTATGGATAGGAAAATTGAATTGTTAGTATGTAATCTGTGTAATCTTACAAAATAAGTCAATGTATTAAATTTGCCAATAGAAACTGACTTATAAATACTAAAGTAGTAGTAGTATTCAAATGAAACCCTCCAAAGAAAAGAAAAAAAGCAAAATAAAAAGATAAAAAGGGGTTTTGGTTTGGAAGAAAAAATTATTAGGGAGAAGTTAAAAGGAAGAAAGCCAAAAAAATATTTGTGTGTGTGTTTCCCCCTATCTGTCTCTTATTCAATGCTTTACCGAACTCAACACCACTCTTTTTTCTCCCCTTTCAACCCTTTTACCTTCTCTTCTTCCCTATCTTCTCATCCTCTTCCTCCGCCTTCTTCTTCTTCCTCTCCTTTACCTCTTTCTCATTCGCCTTCTGACCAGGTATTTACTTTTCTTCTTCTTCTTCCTTAAACCCTAAAGTTCTTATTTTTTGTTTCTGAAATGAATTTGATTTTGTAACTGTTATGTTTTTTTAAAAAAAAATAGGGAATGGACTGTGTGGAAGGGGCGTTGAAAAGCAGTTTTATGTCTGAGGCAGCGTTGAATAAAACGACTCACCAACAAGCCTATGGGGATGACTTGTGGGCCAACGGAAACGGTCAAAATGTTGTCTCCGGCGACGACTTCTTCGTTGACGACCTCCTTGACTTTTCCAATGGCTTCGTTGAAGACCACGGAGAAGAAGATAAGGGAGAAGATAACGCTGTCCACAAAATTTGTTCCGTTTCAGTTTCTGTTTCGCCCCAAAAACAACTCGAGGACAAAGAAGCTGAGAAGGAAAACGACACTGTTTCTCCTCCTGCAAAAGAAGATTTTGATTCTCTTCCTGGGAGTGAACTCATTGTTCCGGTAAGTCCGTACCACCCCTCTTGCGTTTCTGTTTAAAAGTTTGGGTTTTTAAATAAAAAGAAACGATTTTTTTACAATTTGAAGTGTTTTTTCAACTGAAGTGTAAAGAACGGTTTTTTAGCAGGCGGATGACTTGGATAGCCTTGAATGGCTGTCTCATTTTGTTGAAGACTCGTTTTCTGAATACTCACTCACTTATCCTGCCGGAAAACTACCGGTCAAGCCGGTTGTGAACCAGTCGGAGGACTGTGAAATTCCGGTTCAAGAGAAGTCATGTTTCATCACTCCGGTTCAAACCAAAGCCAGAACCAAGCGTGGGAGGACTAGTGTTCGAGTTTGGCCAGCCGGTTCAGGTTCATTGACCGAGTCATCTTCCTCTTCATCTTCGTCTTCCTCCACCACAACCATGTCCTCATCTCCTTCCAATTGGGTCCTTTACCAAATTCCGGTTCATACTGCTGAGTCACCAGGTAAACCGCTAGCTAAGAAACCGAAGAGGAAACCGGCGGTTCAAGGTGGAAATGGGCCTCAGCAACCGCGGCGGTGCAGCCATTGTGGGGTTCAGAAAACCCCACAGTGGCGGGCCGGTCCAATGGGTGCGAAAACGCTTTGTAACGCTTGTGGTGTTCGCTACAAGTCCGGTCGGCTGCTTCCGGAATACCGGCCGGCGTGCAGCCCAACGTTTTCAAGCGAGTTGCACTCGAACAATCACCGGAAAGTTTTGGAGATGCGGCGGAAGAAGGAATTTGAAGAAAGCGGTTCAGCTCATCCGGTTCAGAGTTTTTGAAGATATTTTAATTATTATTAAAAGAAGGTGTTTGCAGTGTAGGGAATTTTATTTTTAGTTAGGAAAGAAAGGTATTTTAGACGAAGGAAAAAAAAAAGAGAACCGGAGTGGAGGGAAAGAATAGAGCAGGTTTAGTGAGTGAGCTAGGCCCGGTTTAGATGTACATTGCTAACATGGACCCATGATTTGGTGAGGTAGGTTTCAAAGGTTAGTGTAACGGATGGAGGAGTCTTTAATGTACTTTCCCAGATAAAATGAAGGATAAGAAAAGACTTTTTT
Organism: Nicotiana undulata; assembly: GCA_005239495.1. Classification (NCBI taxonomy): domain Eukaryota; kingdom Viridiplantae; phylum Streptophyta; class Magnoliopsida; order Solanales; family Solanaceae; genus Nicotiana; species Nicotiana undulata. Next base: position 12,755 of record ML260712.1, on the reverse strand, counting down.
AAAACAATCTGCTTATTTTTGTTATTTATTTTTTGGTGTTTGTATTATTGTGCAAAAAATAGGAGGGAAAAAGCAAAGATGACAAGTGCGTTTGGAACGTTTCAACCTTTAGTAAGCAGGCCGTTGAAAAGTAACAAGTATATGAGCTTAGGGTTAGGCACGGGACAACATCCAATTTCCAAAATATTCATGGCGTGAGAGCGTAAGCATTTGCCTAATCCTAACGACTTGGTTTTGCACTCTTTATGTTCTGTTTTCTTTTCAGTATCAGTGATACTAGCAGCAGGGGCGGCTCTTCCCTAAAGCACTCGCTTTAGGCCTCATATTTGTCGGAGTTTTATTTTTTGTTACATTTAATAGACTAAGTATAAGTTTAAACAAGAGTTCGGTAAAGTGAAAAAGTTTGATTTCTTTCTAACAAATATAGAGAAAAAGGATTTGCAAATGCTATGATTTATGCCAAGAAAATTGAACTTGAAATAAATATCGAACTCAAAATTCGTAAGAAACGTGTGATATATAGGAAGTAACAATTTGATGTGAATGTTGATAAAGAATTCTCAAAATCTTTTGAAGAGTATTTTAGAGTTGATTACTTTTATACATAATAGACAAGGTTATTTTTTCACTTCAAAATAGATTTGAACAATTCAAAGCATATGAAAACATTTTTGATTTTCTATTTGGCAGTAAAACATAAGATCACTAGGTGTTGGAAGTTTTAAAAAGTATTGCCTTAATCTTGAATGTTTCTTAAAGTATACTCCCTCCAGTCCAAAATAAGTGATATTTTGATTGTTTTCACACATATTAAGAAATTCACATTTTAACATTAATTAGTAATGAAATTGACCATATTAACCTTTATTATCTCACATAAACACTCCTAACACATTCTCCAACATTATTTACTCCAAGGGCAATGTAGGAAAAAAATAATTAATTCATTCTCGAAATATGGAAAAATCACTTATTTTGGACCACAAAAAAATGCCAAAAAATCACTTATTTGGACCGGAGGGAGTAATAATCAATTCGATATTGATGGTTTGGATTTATTTTCTGAATTAAAAATATTAAAGAAAAATAATACAATTAGAAGATAACATTTTAATTGATACACTGAATCAAATAAAAAGATTTAATTCTTTCCAAATGCTTAAATTGCTTATGAAATAATGTTCATAACTCATGTTAACGTTGCTTCAGCGGAAAGAAGTTTTCAACATTAAAATTGATAAAATCTTACCTAACGTTGGCTTGCCTAACAAGTGGAATGTTAGGCATCATCTTCGTCACGACGGTGGAAATTCCGGATCGTGACAAAAGTTATCCTAAAAATTAATAAGAAATATTTAACATTAATATCCTAAGTATTATGCTTAATGGTTATTTTAGTGTATACTATATTTTGTTAAGATATTTTTGGTAAGAAACAAAAGTCAAACTGCTTTGGCTGTTCAAATTACCATTATGCTGTAGTTCTCTATCTTGCATTTCCCTCAGCATGTTTCCCCCTCCCGATATTACCTGTCTAATTCTTCCTTGGTGTTATTTGTACATATAATGTTAAATTGTACAAGTTTGATATGTAGGTGTCTTGTCATAGTCTCGTCACTACTTTGTCGAGGTTAGTCTCGACTCTTATCAGTACATGGGGTTAGTTATACTAATATCGCACTCTGCACTTCCTGTGCATATTTTGGTAGTGGTCTCAGCTGATCGAGAGGCATACAGCTCGGGCCGTTTTATTCGGTGACTCAAGGTAGATTTGTCGGCGTTCGCAGACCTTGAAGTACCTATCTATCTTTTCTGTTTTTATTGTTTCTTTCGTTTAGACAATTGTATTTCTTTCAGACTTTTACTTATATCCTAGAAGTTCGTGAATTGTGACTCCAGATCCGGGTGATAGTAAATGTAGAAGCCTTTATATTATTCCGTACTCGCTGTATTTTATTTTAGTTTATTTGCTGTTATTTACTGAATTGAATAAGGTTTGGCTAAATAATACTCTAACGTTGACTTGCCTAACAAGTGGAACGTTAGGCGCCATCACGGGCATGACGGTGGAAATTCCGGGTCGTAACAAAAACAATCCTAAAAATAATAAGGAATATTTATACATTAATATCCTAAGTATTATGTTTAACAGTTATTTTGATGTATACTATATTTTGTTAAGATATTTTTGTTACGCTCAGCATGTTTCCCCCATCCGATATTACCTGTCTAGTTCTTCATTGGTGTTATTTGTACATATACTGTTAAATTGTACAAGTTTGATATGTAGGTGTCTTGTCATAGCCTCGTCACTACTTCGTCGGGGCTAGGCTCAACACTTACCAGTACATGGGGTTAGTTGTATTGATATTGCACTCTGCACTTTCTGTGCATATTTTGGTAGTGGTCTCAGCTGATCGAGAGGCATAACAGCTTGGGCAGTTCATTCGGTGACTCAAGGTAGATCAGTCGGCGTTCGCAGACCTTGAAATCCCCGTCTATCTTTTCTGTTTTTACTGTTTTTTTTCGTTCAGACAGTTGTATTTCTTTCAGACTTTTACTTATATCCTAGAAGTTTGTGAATTGTGACTCTAGATACGGGTGGTAGTAAATGTTGAAGCCTTTATATTATTCCGCACTCGCTGTATTTTATTTTAGTTTATTTGCTGTTATTTACTGAATTGAATAAGGTTTGGCTTAATAATACTCTATCGTTGGCTTGCCTAACAAGTGGAATGTTAGGCACCATCACGATCCCCACGGTGAAAATTCTGGGTCGTGATAAAAACTATCCTAAAAATAATAAGAAATATTTATACATTAATATTCTAAGTATTATGTTTAACGATTATTTTGATATATACTATGTTTTGTTAAGATATTTTTGGTAAGTAGAAAAGGCAAAACTATTTTTGCTTTTGGGAAGAAGCTAATTTTTTATGCTTCTTTCTAAAAGTACTTTTTTTCTCTAACTTGAGGTGTTTGACCAAATTTTTTGAAAAAAAAAATACTTTTAAGAAGAATAAAAAACTACTTTTAACCTTATAAGATGCTCGGCCAAACAGGCTATATAAGACTAATCATAACAAATTCTATACAAAAATTTGGATGTGACGGAATAAGTTAAGAGGCCAGGAGTATCTTAGTTTTAAGGAATCGCTTTTGCTCGAGGAAAAAGAATCACAAGCTTTTCGTGAAGAAAGTTAGTCTTATAAAGAGAAGACAGTGATGAGAGGACTACAGGGGACTGTGACTGCAAGAGGGGCGCGCTTTCCTAGTTTTGTTATTTGTTTCACTTCATACTCTACCATTAACACTCTTTGACATGGACATATCCTTTAATTTCTCCTTTTATTCAGTTTTCTTGCTAATATCATTAATTATTTGGAGTGGAAATTACCTCATTCCTCATTTGGCCCTATACGTCCTCATCACATTTCTTGCATTATTTGGCATTTTGCCATAGTAATCACATGTACTCAAAACACGCTGACCTTCAATCTTTATTGGTCATACAGGAAAATTTTATATTATCTACAAATAAAAACTAAATGAATAGCTTCATCTAATAGAGAATTAAAGGCCAATTTGGCCAGAAAAAAACATTTCATTTTTTTTGGGAATTGGTGTTTGGCCATGAAAACTTTAATTTCACTTGAAGTTGAATTCAGAATTTTACAGAATTTGAAAAACTCGAAAAAATTATTTTTCAAATTTTTTACTTCAATCACTCACAAAAATTCAAAAATAACTCCAAAGTATATTCTTTTTCAAATACAACTCTAATTTTCAAATACTATTTTCACTTGAACTTTTTTTTGAAATTTCACAATTCGTATGTCCAAACGCCCACTTAATTGCACGTCTCATTCTTACATTAGGACTTTGGCAACCTTCATATCAATTCGATTCTCTTTTCATTTTCATATGTATTATTTATCATGTATGCTGACACTCCCATATCTACTTAAGTTCATTCATTTTAGAGCAAGTTCATACACGTGATCGCGTGACTTATCACATGTGATCATACACATATAATAAACATCACTTGTATTTGGGATTGTTCCCACGTATTTGTGGAACTCCAGACGAGAGACCAAAAGAATTCCCCAATAATTAGTTATTTATAACATTCAAGTTTAGTTAAAGAAATTGGGTTTAATTAGGTTGCAAAATGATTGATATTAATTAATTCACAATCCACAATGTTTGATTAAAGGACGCATGCCATTTGTCGCGGTGGTTGTAGGGACGAAGCTACATGTATTAAATAGTGGTCAATTGATCATTCTTTGTCCAAAAAATACGTTGCATATACTGATAAAATATTATATTTTAGAGGTATATAAAATATACGTAAGTACCCTTTATTTGAAGAAAAAAATTTATTTTTTTTTAAAATTGAAACACCCTTAAATAAATTTCTGACTTCGCCGCTAGGTGATTGTGCTTTTGACTTTTACGATATCTATGTCATTAGTATTTAAATACAACTCTAATCAATGATTGGATAGGTAGTATCTGCAGTAATATTTACACACCATTTTTCCTTGTCATAGTATTGCACAATGCAAAAGTTGCTCAATACTTGCTATATATAACTATCGAATTATTTAGAAATTAGACGGACGTCGTATTAGTAAGGTGTCAAACGGGCCGGGTTGACCCATTTCGAACCGGTCCAGATCGGTTGAAATCGAAATCGGACCGGCCCGTTACGAAGGGGGTCAGTTGGGCTGGGTAGGAGGGGGTAGAGGAGGTTGGGCCATTCATCTTGTTGGTACCGGTTAACCGGATCGGTCAAACCCGATCAAAGTGAACAGTTCACTTATCGATTAAACTGGCCCGACCCGGTTATAACAGTTTTTTTTTTGTTAAATATTATTAGACGTATTATGCATTTATACTTAATGTTTTAGTTTTTTATTTTAATATTATTAGACGTATACGTGCAAGTTTAAACTTTAATTTGAAGTATTAAATGTAAACTTTAATTTGCGAGTTTAAAGTTTTGAACTTGCAAATTATAAGTAAACTCTTAATGATATATTCAAATATAATAATTTTAAAGTCTTTGCATCCTTTATTCAAACACTATTTTTATATATTTATTTTTTTGTTTATATTTTTACGATAGATATAACAAATACAAAAAAAATTTAAAAAAAATTATTTTATTGTTACCCGGTTTACCCGTAACTCTTACGGTTTAATTTTTATCCGGATGAATCCGAATCTGTTAAATCCCAATCCGTAACCGGCCCGGTTTGTAATTCGTGCGGTTCATATTTTTCTCTACCCAGCCCGACCAGGCCCATCCGATTAACACCTTTACGTATTAGTGGCATTATCGAAATTACACACCATTTTTCTTGTTATAGACATTTTTAGTGAAGAAATAGTAGCACATATTAGTGTTTGCTAAGCGACTAAGATGGATTCAGAAAATGAAATCTAAGATTAAAAGAAAGTAATAATTAACCAAAATAAATTAAGCTATTTGGTAAAATTGCGGCATATTTATTGATAATTTTTAATGTATGCACCAGCAATACGGTGGCAAATGCTTGTGACGGTGTTGACCCAACTATCCCAACCACCTGTAAACGGCTTATGTATTATTTTCCCCTTCGTAAAAAATAAGTGTTTTTTTGATTGTTTTCGTACTGATTAAGAAATTCATTTTTTAATATTAATTAACAATGAAATTAACCGTATTAACCTTTACTATCTCACATAAACACTCATAACACATAAGAGCGGATTTAGGGGACGGAAGGGGGTTCACCCGAATCCGCTTCGCCAAAAATTACACTGTATATATAAGGCAAAATATATTTTTTACCTCTATATATTAAGTTTTGAACCCCCTTAACACAACTTGGAAGTGTAGTTTAGTGGGCAAGGGAGTTCAAAACCTCCCTAAAGTCATAGGTTCAATTCCAACTAGCTACAAATTTTATTTTTTGAACCCCATTCGTGGAGATCCTACCTCCGCCACTGTTAACACATACTCCAACACTATTTACTCTAAGAGCAATATAGGAAAAAATTAATTATTTTATTTTTGAAATATGAAAAAAACACTTATTTTAGATCACAAAAAAAGGTAAAAAATTACTTATTTTATCCATACGCAAATGCAATGCCACCAGAACGTGAAAGGATTAAGAGATAAGTGGATAAGATTAGTAATTAACTAATAATGCCGACTAATGGTGGCAAAATGGACCAAAAATATTTATTAAAGATTTTTGGTATTATAAGTGTTTCTGTCGCTACACTATTTGGCGGAATACCGGTACAAATTTCATCATCTTCAATTTAGAAATTTATAGTAGTAGTTTTGTCACCACAAACATTGTTGTTATCGCAATGTGTCAAATTCAAAAACCAGTAGACGCCATGTTATATGCCATTTGAATTTCAAATTCAAAACTTTCGGACATTTCATGCAATAGTTGAATACTTAAATTTTTGATGAATGCTTGTTTCTTTGTTGGGTTGAATATTTAACAAATCTATGAATAGAGTCTACACTTTCTATTTTGTTTTGTCTCCGCTTACGCCTCTCGTTTTACTTTACTTTACTACAATAAAGTTATAAAACTATTTTTGTAATATATTTAGATTTGAATTACTCAGAAAATAAAAGAGAAACCGAAAGATCAACTTTTATGATATTTAGCTTACACCTCATCACTTTTACACTTAATAAATTCCAGATCAGAATATAAAATATACATAAAAAATTCTACTCTACTTTGACAACTCTTATTTTAAACAACAAACAATACAGTATAAAAAGCACTTGAATGAAACAAGAAGAAATGAAGAAAATGATTACAGCTCATTCAATTTAAAAATATTCCCAGATTCAACAACTGTAATTTTTTTTGTTTGTTTAATTTAAATGTATATTTTAGTTATCTTTTGCCCAATATATGGATAATCAAAACTTTTATACACTCTTTACAATAAGTCTATTTCGGTAATATTAAATAATAAAATGACATGTTATAACAAATTAGAACGTAGGTATATTCATAAGCGAAATTTTAAAAACTATTGGGTAAAAATTTGGGGAAAAAGGTACAAAGATTCGTCCTATCCTATGCGTAAGTTTTCGCACTGACATATTCCGGACAGGAATCATATTCACCACTCTGCATAACATATTCGATCCTTGTGGGCTGTCAGCCAAACTTAATAATTTTGGTTCGAATCATGTATTTATCTTAAATGTTTTTATTGAATATATATAAATTATAAATTTAGAATTCAATAACTTAAAACGATTAAATCTCCAAACCCATAAACTTAAAATCCTGGTTGTGTCTCTATCGACCCTGAAACAATAACAGCTTTGACGAATGGACAGGGCTATGGACATGACCATGCACTTCTTTTCTGCTTCTTCTTTAAATGAAAAGCAGATATGTTTTTGTTCTTTTTTTCTAGGAGGCGATTTAATTATGTGAGGTAAAAAATGTCGGTAGAAAGCTAGCGCTTCCACTAGAAAATAAACGGGTGATTTGCACACTATCGTGTCACTATTGATTTTATGACCTCAGTTTGTTTTATGGGCAGAACTTCATGTATAACGAGTAGTATTGTCCATCGCATGCCCCGTACGCGATACTTTTGACCTTAAATGTATACACAAGCAGGGGTCCAAAAAAGTTAAGGCCATCCATTTAGGGTTATTGGGGGTAACTGAAATCATGTATTTGGGTCTAAAGGTTATATCCAGAGGATCTTCTTTGAAGTCACACTTTATGCATCTTCTCAACTTCATGCATGGAATTTGGGCTAGTTTATAATTGGGTTTAGAGATATGAAAAATATTCATCTATCTCACATTCCTTTGGTAACATTTACTATCCTGTCTTAGATGTAAATATAGTCGACTTCCCACATTAATGATTCAACAATTGCTAAGTGTTAAAGTTTTTATATTTACTTATTTAGGAAGAATTTAAATTATTCGTCGTTATAACAAGGAAAATACCAAATTGGGCTTTGTTTTGAATGCCCTAAGTATGTTAGTTGAATCCAAATTACCTATATATTTGATGTTCAACAAATTACAAAGTCGTCCATAAGTGGAAGTAATTAAACAGTGTGGTAAAAACACTTGTTAGATGATGACAGATTATTCCTAGTGTAGGAATTAATGTATAACAAGATGAAAAAAAATAAATTATACGGTAATTAATAATTATATCATGATATGGAACAAACATCCAGAAGGAAAAAATGAACATGCAATTAATTCAAAGAGTCTACGATTTCATTACTAAAATTGAAGGATGACTTTTTTATTGATTAGTCTTCAAATACACAGCAGAGGGCAAATATTCCATTACTGATCCACAACAATCAATTCTTTTGACTTCTAATAGAAATCTTTGTAACAAAAATATTGCGAGTGATGAAATGAATGTCACAACCAAACAATAGCTTATTAGTAACAACTTTCTGGTTTTACGTAGAAAGAAAGAAGTGCTGAATAAGTTGATCATGTATGCAAGAGCTCTTAGTTGCCTGGCGGAGGGTGATCCCAACATCCCCATCCCCAGCAATTGCCCTGATTCCCTCCACCACCACCAGCTCCTCCTCCTCCTCCGCCGCCACCTCCACCTCCTCCTCCCCAGCCCCAACCCCAGCCTCCACCTCGGCCTCCTCCGCCACCTCCTCCACCTGATCCACTTCCACCTCCTCCCCCACCACCCCCACCGCCTTTGCCTCCACCACCGCCTCCTCC